>SKCR01009372.1:0-117658 GCA_019454045.1 Zanthoxylum bungeanum
CTAAACCCAAAACAAACAAGTGAAGCAACAAACCATGAGATTCTTACATGACAAGGATGTTACAGTGGGTCCACAAATTTGTAGCTATGGACATAACCAAGTAGCAGAGAAAATGAGACATGAAGATGACCTGCTGTTCCTTCCTAACAATATACAAGAATTATACCCACTATACAACAAAAAAAATAAAATAAAATTCCAGTACAATTGGGCCACAAAAATTACAAGTACCATATGGAACAAACTGAGAATATTTTTGACCCTGGGTGACAAATAAAATTACCAATTACTTTACCCATAAACATCAGATTATGCCCTTAATACAACTCATTTAGATCTTGCACCAGTAATAGCAACTAATACATAAACAAAAAGCATAAATACATCTTATTAGATTACCTTTTTTCTTTGATCAGGCTGCATCTTATTAGCAACAAAGCATCAAAATCCTTCAAAGAAAATAAATCAACTTGAGCAGCAACTCCAGCCACAAGATCACACAAACCCAGATGAAAAAAATCCCAAATTCCACTAACAAAAAAATACCCAGAAAGAAAAACACACTAAACCGTCACTAAAATGCTAAGATCGCAAGGAAAGCTGATGATAGCAGTAAACAGACAACCCTAGTCTTTAAAGAAGTGATTTTGCGGCAAAAGCAACAAATTTTTGAACCAAAATAAGGACCCAAATGCTAAATGCTAAATCTTTATTTTTTTTTTCTCTTTCACTAAAAAAGGAATCAAATAAAGTGAATACTTGATACACAGTTGTGGCCAAAAAATTATGGCGGAGGAGTCTAAATGTAGCTGGAAAATAGAGATTAACGATCAAGTTTAATTTTTTCAACAGGAAAAAATAAATTTGTGGGAATCTAAGTTGAGACTGAAGACGATAATAACTTCTTTTTTTTTTTTTGCTCTGTCTCGTGAAAAAACAAATGATATCATAAAAATAGAGAGGTTTTTTTTTTCTTTTTGGAGAATTTAGAACTTCTTCGTTTGATCAGAGGAAGAGAAGAAGAATAATAATGGAAGCGCTTCTGCTTTTTTGGAAAGTGCTTTTGATATTTTGGATCAAGTTAAAAAGCTTTTTTGTGAAGCAGAGTGAGAACAAGAAGGGACGAAATGAGATTTTTTTTTTTTTTTTTTTTTACAGTAACAAATTTAGAAATATATTTTCTTAAAATATCATTTTGCCCCAAAACTTTGGTCGAATTTACTGGTAAATAACGTTAGTTTAGATTTGTTTTTTTAAAAAAAATTAACTAGAAATTAGATGTCTTTGCCTCTTTGGTGATTTTAAAAAAAATGGATTTCCTAATAAGCTTAAATTTATATAGAGAAATTACACATTTCTCAATGTACAGTGATCACTGTAGCTTGAGAATGGTGTAATTATTTTATGTAAAAGTGTAAGTATGTATATCATTTTGCCAATTCAATCCAAGCAAAAAAGGTTCTTCACATTTGTGCCAAAAAAATAACAAGTTTGTAAATATGCATAATAAGCTTTTTTGTACCTTCAAAAAAAAGGGTTTTTTTTTTCTAATTTTAAATTTAAAAAATAAATATATTTTAAAGTATAAAGTATTTCAAGGAAAAATATTAAATATTATTGATTTACAAATCACAAATTTTAAAACAAGTATCATGATCGATATGTTTCGACGAAAAATTGGTCAAAAATAATCTTTATATTTATAAGTTACTGAACATCCATTTTCAAACATGTATATCTTCTTCTTCCGAACTTCAAATCGCAATTTATAAAATACTACATACAGTTAACATTCACGCCTACAACTTTCATTCAAAAACCTCTCTTAATTAAGACTTGTACAATAACAAAAACGGCCTCAAAGTCGCTATAGCTCAACAATCACAGTCACGGTTCATAGTACACAGTTCAAAATCACAGTCACATTCACACAATCAAAGTTCATAGTTCGCAGTCATTGTCACTTGCACACATACAACTCATTCACAATATTAGTTACATACACAATTATCAATCACATTTCTCAATTACAATGATATTTATAAATACCCTGTTGATGGTGTTTTTTAGGCACTATGATATTTAAGCAGCACGACATGGGTAAAATGGTAACTCACTTCTTGATCGAGATCATTAATACCGACCCGACCACATGAGTTAGGAGCCGAGCACTTATGATCTGTAACCCGACCACATAAGATCGGATGACCGGGCATTATAAGATCGACAACAACATTCTCAGCTCAAATGACCATTATGACTGATCTCATGAAGACCGAGCATATGGCGAGGCGTGCTCCGGAAGATGACACCCTATTCTTGCGGATAAGACGACAAGTTATCCTATTTTCATGGGGAAAACTGGTGAGTCGGAGTCCTAGTAGGATAAAGAAAGTAAATGTAGTTTTGATTAGGAATCCTTATGAGAAAAGGGAAAAGTTTTGACTAGGAATCCTTATGGGAAAAGGGAATAGTTTTGACTAGGAATCCTTATGGGAAAAGGGAATTGTTTCAACTAGGAAACCCTTGTAAAAGAAGGAATCTGATTTCTGCACTATTATAAATAGGAGGGTAGAGTATGCTTAAGGGGATCAGAATAAAAAAGAGAACCAATATCAGAATCAAAATCATTATCATCAGACTTGTAAAAAACAAGACGCAGAATTGAGAAGCGTGTTTGAGTAATAAAAGCATCATCCTTTTTGTGCCCGTGGACGTAGGTCGGACCAAGATCCGCCGAACCACGTTAAATCTTTTTTTCGATTGGCGTATTATTTATCTTTTGCTAAGTTTGCTTTTGGTCCCCCATAACCAAACAAATTCACTATTGAGGGAGGATTGTCTCGGGAGTAATATTCCCATATTGCCCTGAGACCAAAATCAGCCGTCAACAGTTGGCGCCGTCTGTGGGGAACTCCAACAAAAAAGCAGCTCTCGTGGTAAGACGATGGCAGAAGATGGAAATCACCGGTCGTCAGGGAGTTCAACAACAGATTGGATAGAGAAGATGGAGGAAAATATGAGGAAAGATATGGAGGAAAATCAAATCCTTCTAAAATCCATGATGGACAAACTGGAGAGGATGGAAGAGACGAATAATGAGGGGCTTGAAGCCAGAGCTAATCAAATAAGAGGAGAGATAACATATGGAAAAAGGGTCGCCGATGTGAGTGATGACGATGAACAGATGAGGAAGGGTCCCTACGGGATGAGGTCCGTAGTGGTAGAAAAAGATTTACAAACGGAGGATACGTGGGAAGAAGAATAGGGGAGACAATCACCATATTCTTCCTATGATAGCCCCCGTGACACCAGAAGGGGAAATATGAAGCATGGTGAAACTGGACGGGAAGTCTCAAGTCATGAGGAACGCCGCACCCGTGGTGACAGACGCGAAGGAGGCCGCGGGAGGCGGCATAGTGACACAGATGGCAGTATAAAGTCTTGGTTAAGAAAAGAAATGGCCAAGTGGGGAGTAAACCCCAAAATTGATACAACAGATGCTCGGGACGGTGAGGTTGAATCTCCCTTCACATAAGAGATAAGGTCGGCAAAATTCCCAAGACATTTCAACATGCCATCCATGACGCTCTACAAAGGCCATTCAGATCCAAAGTCTCATATTGAAAGTTTCGTCCTATTGATGGAGGTCCAAGGGGTAGTAGGGGATGCCATTTGTAAAGTATTCCCCCTAACCTTGGGCGGGTCTGCCATTCTGTGGTTCAGAAGTCTTGCCCCGGGAAGCATCAGTAGCTTCGCTCAACTCAGAAGGTCATTTGTTCGACACTTCAAAGGGGCCTGCGTCCCAAAGAAAATGGTGGGAGAATTGAGACTGATGAAGCATGGCGATGATGAGCCCCTGAGGATTTTTATTGAAAGATACCACAATTTGGTGCTCGAGGTCGGAGCGTACTAGTCATCGGAAGCGCTAGAAAGTCTCAAGGGAGGTTTGAAGGTCGGGAAGATGTGGACTCACCTGAGGATTCAAGACGTATCGGATTATGCCACTGTCCTGGAGTTGGCCAGGAAGTTTATCTTAATAGAGGAGGAGAAAAAGATTGCCCGGGGAGTAGACACCCGAAAGGCTAAGATACTCAGGTCAGCCAAACAGTGGGATTCGATTAGAAATTTGAGGAGACCAATCCCGGAGCAGAAGAAACTCAGACCGACACCTCCGAGTAGTCATGTTCAAAAGATAAAGTCATCTGTCCAAGTCAACCGTGTCGCGGGGAGAACAATATACACCCCCCCTGAACAAACCTATGGCCCAGATAGTTCGGGAAATTCAGGATAAATGTCTGTTGGCCGAGCCTAATTTGAAAAGGTTCCTGATTGAGGAGGGAAATAGTAGGGCATACTGTATCTACCATAACGTAAGGGGACATGCCACGAATGGGTGCAGAGACCTGCGGGAGCAGGTGGAAGACTTGGTGAAATAAGGCTATCTCAGTGTGTACATAGACCATTCGGTTTTCGAGGTCGACCAAGTTGATAGCGGAAGTCATCCGGTCGGATGCGTGGAATGCTGAGATGCAGAGAGGATGTATTAAGAAGAGCCTTGCTTGTAGTGACCCTTGTAGAGTTGCAAGAAAGGCAACGGATCCCAAAAAGGTAAGTAAGACCTTTTCTGTCTTAGGTTGACATTTGATTATGCTTTTTTGTTATGGCTCACACAATGGTTTTGATATTTGTTTTACGGCTCGGGTCTGCTCTTGTACCGCCGAGACCGATGTTTCTTTCCGGCTCGGGTCTGCTCTTGTACCGCCGAGACCGATGTCTCTTTCCGGCTCGGGTCTGCTCTTGTACTGCCGAGACCGATGTTTCTTTCCGGCTCGGGTCTGCTCTTGTACCGCCGAGACCGATGTCTCTTTCCCGCTCGGGTCTGCTCTTGTACCACCGCCGAGACCGATGTCTCTTTCCGGCTCGGGTCTGCTCTTGTACCGCCGAGACCGATGTTTATTCGGCTCGGGGCTGGATTTCGTTCCGCCGAGGCCACTTGTTTATTCGGCTCGGGGGTGGATTTCGTTCCGCCAAGGCCGCTTGGTTATTCGGTTCGGGGCTGGATTTCGTTCCGTCGAGGCATTATGGTTTATTCAGCTCGGGGTCGGGTTACGTCCCACGGGTCGGCTTCTTTGGACTGGGGATGTAATATTCCCCAGAGCCAAGTCTTTCTCAGTTCGGGGTCGGGTTACGTCCCACCGAGTCGGCTTCTTTGGACTGGGGATGTAACATTCCCCCAGAGCCAAATCTTTCTTTCAGCTCGGGGTCGGGTTACGTCCCACCGAGTCGGCTTCTTTGGACCGAGGATGTAACATTCCCCCAGATCCAAGTCTTTCTTTCAGCTCGGGGTCGGGTTACGTCCCACCGAGTCAGTTTCTTTGGACTGGGGATGTAACATTCCCCCAGAGCCAAGTCTTTCTTTTAGATCGGGGTCGGGTTACGTCCCACCGAGTCGGCTTCTTTGGACTGGGGATGTAACATTCCCCCAGAGCCAAGTCTTTCTTTCAGCTCGAGGTCGGGTTACGTCCCACCGAGTCGGCTTCTTTGGACTGGGGATGTAACATTCCCCCAGAGCCAAGTCTTTCTTTCAGCTCGGGGTCGGGTTACGTCCCACCGAGTCAGCTTTTTTGGACTGGGGATGTAACATTCCCTCAGAGCCAAGTCTTTCTTTTAGCTCGGGGTCGGGTTACGTCCCACCGAGTCGGCTTCTTTGGACTGGGGATGTAACATTCCCCCAGAGCCAAGTCTTTCTTTCAGCTCGGGGTCGGGTTACGTCCTACCAAGTCGGTTTCTTTGGACTGGGGATATAACATTCCCCCAGAGCCAAGTCTTTCTTTTAGCTCGGGGTCGGGTTACGTCCCACCGAGTCAGCTTCTTTGGACTGGGGATGTAACATTCCCCCAGAGCCAAGTCTTTCTTCAGCTCGGGGTCGGGATACGTCCCACCGAGAGACTTATCATCGGCATGGGATCAGAGCATCTCCCCCATGTTCGGCCCTCTATTGGTCTGGGGAAGTGACATTCCCCCAGAGCCAAATGTTCTTCTCAGCCCAGGGTCGGGTTCCGTCCCACCGAGTCGATCGTCATCAGCATAAGGTCAAAGCATTTTCTCCACGGGTAGATATCAGAATCCTCGTTGACTGAGCACATGAAGGTGGCAGGAAGGACCAGATTTGCAGCCAAGGCATTTTTCTCTGCGGTTCCTGGAGTGACCACCGACGGATTCATCGACACACCATCTTTTTTTATAGTTCCCGGCATCAACTCACAAACTCGTTGTTACCGAGAACTAGGGGATAGATGTTGATGGTGTTTTTTAGGCACTATGATATTTAAGCAGCACGGCATGGGTAAAATGGTAACTCACTTCTTGATCGAGATCATTAATACCGACCCGACCACATGAATTAGGAGCCGAGCACTTATGATCTGTAACCCGACCATATAAGATCGGAAGACCAGGCATTATAAGATCGACAACAGCATTCTCAGCTCAAATGACCATTATGACTGATCTCATGAAGACCGAGCATATGGCGAGGCGTGCTCCGGAAGATGACACCCTATTCTTGCGGATAAGACGACAAGTTATCCTATTTTCATGGGGAAAACTGGTGAGTCGGAGTCCTAGTAGGATAAAGAAAGTAAATGTAGTTTTGATTAGGAATCCTTATGAGAAAATGTAATAGTTTTGACTAGGAATCCTTATGGGAAAAGGGAATAGTTTTGACTAGGAATCCTTATGGGAAAAGGGAATTGTTTCAACTAGGAAACCCTTGTAAAAGAAAGAATTTGATTTCTGCACTATTATAAATAGGAGGGTAGAGTATGCTTAAGGGGATCAGAATAAAAAAGAGAACCAATATCAGAATCAAAATCATTATCATCAGACTTGTAAAAAACAAGACGCAGAGCTGAGAAGCGTGTTTGAGTAATAAAAGCATCATCCTTTTTGTGCCCGTGGACGTAGGTCGGACCAAGATCCGCCGAACCACGTTAAATCTCTTTGTCGATTGGCGTATTATTTGTCTTTTGCTAAGTTTGCTTTTGGTCCCCCATAACCAAACAAATTCACTATTGAGGGAGGATTGTCTCGGGAGTAATATTCTCATATTGCCCTGAGACCAAAATCAGCCGTCAACATACCCAATTACATTTTTCGGTCATAATGCCAGTACTCAGTCACATTTCTAGTTACAAACACTCAATCACAATTATAATATCATTTTACATACCTAAAAATATATTTTAACATCTCCAAACCTTTAAAAAAAAATATTTTTCACGTGAACAATGACTTAAATATATTTGAAGTCTAATTTTTTTTTTTAAATATGAACAATAACCAATTATATATATATATATTTTTAGCATGATGTTCATTCTTAGAGGTAAAGCTCATTATATTCTCTATTTTGATACATTTATTCTTTTATCTACTATTAATTTTTCATTTTCCTACCGTAGATTCATTCAAGAAAAAGAAACACATACAATTTGATTTTCTAATATAATACAAAACTAGCACACGGCATATAATATAAAGATGGTATTTAAAAAAAATTAAGTTGGAATTGAGATTAGTAAAATAAAAATATAATTATGTTCAAAATCAATTTTTGACTATACTTTAAACTATATATGAAGAAGCATGGGAAATTAGGATTACTTATAAAATTATTGTCCCTTTTAGGGAATCGAAAAGATTTTTTAATAATTTTCTAAAAAAATTATTATCTATTAGAAGAATCTCAAATTTTGGGCTTTTAAGAATATAGGTGGTTTTATAAATAATTTAATATTTTAAAAAGCCACCCAAAATCTGAGATTTTTTTAATATTTGCAAAATATTTTTTTCAATTAAATAACACCCAAAAAATTTAAAAAATATAATTGATATTAAAAAAAATTATCTTTATTAAAAATCATATCAATAAACACTTGAGTTAAAGTATAGATTACAAATATCTTGGAATTGAATTTCATTTTTTTACGGTGTTACTAAAAAAATGATGAGTTCAGATTCAGTATTGAATTAAATTGTGTTAAAAATTTTATAATAAACTATCACGCGTGCTTTAATAACAATGCACGATTAAGATTTAGTTATATTTAAATTTTTATCTAATAACTATCTATCATAATTTATAAAAAGCTCAGTATAAAGTTCAACTCAATACCGAATCTAAATTATCTTATCTATTCTTTCCCAATTAATCATTTTATAATTAATTAATATCTAAATAATTACTTTTACCCCTTTCTTTTTTAGATTTGGATTTAATGTTGAGTTGATTTTTTTATAAATTAGGATTGATAGTTATTATATAATAATTTAAATATAAATGAATCTTAATTATAAATTATTTATAAAACAACTCTAACTATGAATCCAAAATTCCAAATCCAAATTTGAGATATGATTGAGAATTGGTGAATCTTTCAAGCATGGCCACCGGTTCGGTTCGGTTCCAAATCAGAACTGAATCGAATAGAACGGTTACGGTTCCCAATCTTGTGGAACCGTAGCCGAAACGAATCATTCTGGTTTGGTTACGGTTCTACAAGATTGGAAAACAGTAATAGTTAATCGAATCAGAATCGGACCGAACGGTACCGGTTCAATTTATTTTTTAAAAAAATAATTTTAAAAAATAGAAATTATTTTTTTAAAAAAAAATTGTAATTAGATATTATTACCAAATAAATATAATAAAAAAAATTATTTATTTGAATTTTATTATATTAAATTAAAAACTTAAATTAAATATAAAATAAAAAGATTAAAGTTTAAAAAATTATTTATTTAACTTAAATTGTATTATACTAATATTAGAACTGAACGGTTCCAACAGTTCCAACGGTTCGATTATGGTGTAAACTCTAACCGAACCGTACGGAACCAATTCTAGTTCTCGAATCAGAACCGAACGATTTTTTTGGATTCGATTTCAATTCTAAATCAGAACCGTGGCCGGGTTTACCGGTATGATTAAAACTGATTTGCAGTCCTTATCTCTGTTGTGAATAAACTATACAATATTATTAACAATGTGATTTAACTTTGTAGACAGCTTATTGCCAGGTGGTGTTTTTCCACTCAAATATGATGAACACTTTATAAATCAGAACTCGCAATCACTTGTGCTTTCATGTTGAATAATGTTAATTGCAATCATTAAATATTTTTTGAATATTGAATAATAAGGGAGTGTATCTAGCATTGTTATTTTATGATAGATACATGCTTAGTTAATATTGTTGTTACCTACTCTTTTGATTAAAATAATAATATGTAAAATAATAAACATAGGTGACCCAATATGGGTGAGCAAAATCAGTTTCGATTCCGGTTCCGTGACACACTCAAAAAGTGATTCTTTACTCCCAAGTATAAGAGTGTCGAAATAATAAAATTACCTGATAAGTCCGGGGTCGAACCACCGGGAATAGATTTAATAAGATAAAATAATAATTTAAGTGAAAATTAAATGACTTGATTTTTTTGAAGTGATTGGAGAATTTTAAATTAGATTGCAACAATAAAATAAAATATTGGGGGTTAGGAGATCCACTTTTAAAATTAAATTTAGAAATCTCACTTGTTATAATATATAAATTGTCATTATTACCCAATTAATTTATTTCAGAAATTAATTATGTCAAAACATATAAAACTAGCCATAAAGGCGGTGATAACTTTTGTCTATAACAAGTCCAGTTAGGTACTCAATTATGTCATATATGCGGTAACAAAGTTTGTCAATAATTAATTCAGAATTAAATTAAATATTAATCATTAGATTACAATTTATAAGTGAAATTAATATTGATATTTTCCCATATGTGTGGGGGTGCTAAATACATTCGTGTGGGGGGGGGGGCTAAATACATTTCAAACTGAACACGATAAATGATTTCCAAGTCCGATTTGAATCTAGCTGTCACGCTCTTTTTGGGTTTTCTGGATCCTGAAATTCAGATCTCATATCTATTTTTCCTGTTGAGCTTCTAAAGTAGTATTTTACCTACACGATAAATAAAAATCACAATAAAATATAAGTATAATTATTATTTAATAAATATGCTAAATTAAAGGGATTAATGAAATTATAAGTGTAAAATGATTTGTTTTTTTTTTTTTAAGTGTAGACTTTTTAATGTTCATCACACCTCAACCAGCTTATTATTAGTGTGGATGTCGATTTTCACCAGAGGTCCACAATCGAGAATGTGATTTGAGGGGCACTAGCGAACCTGCAAAACAAGGGTAGTATGAGCAGAGAGTACTGCCCACCGGTATGGTGGAAGCCGTAGACTCTCCGACGCTCAAGTCAGTAAAATGTGTCTAACGAAAGTAGGGAGAATTAGGCTTAGAATTACCTCAATCTCAGTTTGTTTGCCGTGGGGGCGGGATTTGATATTTCTTGGGAGTGATGCTGTAGAATTGTCTGATGTTCGATCCTCTCCCCATGCCAGGGTCCTTCTCTCTTATAAGCCTTCTGACGTGGTGTCATTTTTCTCCTGACCGTTGGGATTCCTGTAACTGTAGACTTGATGGTGGTGTTTATGACCATCTCTGTAACTGTTGATTTAATTGGTGGGATTTATATGTTTAGATGTTTTGCCAACCTGGTTATTGATGGGTGATGGGAGATGGGCTTTCGGCTCGGCTTTGGTTTTTAAACTGGATTTGATTGTGGGCTTTGGGTCTCTGATTTCGTGGTGGGTCCAGGAGTGAAATGTCGACTTTGCCATTGGGCCTAATTTTGGCCCGTACAGTTTGTCCCTTACTCTCTAAGTCTAGAAGTCCTTGACTTGGAGAGTATTACTGTCGAATGAATCAGGTTGTGGAGCACTTTTATTGATCCTGCCAAAGGCTCAAAGCTGATGACCTGATATGATTTCTCGGGAAATGTCCCTAGTTGACTGAACAAGATGAAGGT
Source organism: Zanthoxylum bungeanum (assembly GCA_019454045.1). Classification (NCBI taxonomy): domain Eukaryota; kingdom Viridiplantae; phylum Streptophyta; class Magnoliopsida; order Sapindales; family Rutaceae; genus Zanthoxylum; species Zanthoxylum bungeanum. The sequence goes on from SKCR01009372.1 coordinate 10,946, forward strand.
TCTGAGGCCATGTTATTCGCTATGGTCGTATGATCCGTGGGAGGATCATGTCTTCGATTGAATTGTCAAGAGTCCATGGGGGATGTCCCCGGTCGACTGAACCAGATGAGGGTTCATGAGTCACTTTCACTCGATAAGTCGTATGGACTAAGGGAAGTCCATATATTCATTTTACACGACATGTCGTATGGACTGAATGAAGTCCATATATTCTTTTGACTCGACAAGAGTTCATTGGGGATGTCCATGGTCGACTGAACCAGATGAGGGTTTTTAAGAGTCACTTTCACTCGACATGTCGTATAGACTGAGGAAGTCCATATCTTCTTTTAACTCGACAAGAGTTCATGGGGGATGTCCCCGGTCGACTGAACCAGATGAGGGTTCATGAGTTACTTTCAATCGACATCGTCGGATAATTAGGATGTTCTTTAAGCCAAGACTTTCGACTATATTATGTCGAGTGAGCATTTTCCTTGCCAGGCCTTTTATGTCGTTTCTCATTCGACACTAGGACCGCTTTTAGGTTTTTCTCTAGTCTTTTAACATAACCATAGCACTATTTACGAGGAGTTTTGGCGGGAATTTGAGGCGCCAAAATGGAAGGGTATATAAGAGAGCTCTGAAGGTTCATTTGCCTCATTCTCAAAATTTCTCTTCAGAGATCAAGTTGGGAGAGCTCTCAAGCCTTCAAGGTATTCTTCTCAAACCCATCTCTTGTTCTTCATTAATCTTTAAACGTTCATAGTGTAGATTCAAGTTGTTCTTAGGTCAAATAGGCTGTTTGATCTTTCGAACCATAGACCTATTTTCGAATTTGTGTTTGAGGGTTTTGATCTTTAGGAAGTAGTTTTCTTAGGTATTTAGTGTTTATATGCTTGTCGTTTGGAGGATGTCGAGTGAAAAATCCTTAGGCAGCTTAGGTGCTAAGATTGATGAATTTGTCGAATCATCCTCAAGTGAGACGGAGGTGGATGAAGTATATAGGGATTGGTCGTATCAGAATCTGATTGAAGCTGGGCTAATAATCGTAGCTGAGTTATCCCAAGAAGTCCATACCGAAGCTATTCCATTAAGGGTTTTACCAGCCATTGTAGAGTCGAGTGAACTACCTAGTATAAGTGAACCAACTAATCTGTTATCGAAAAACCCTGCTAATTGAATGGCGGGGAAACTATTGAGGGAACTCGGGTGCAAGTTTAGGTTTCCTGATACATTGGAATTGAGGGTACCTTTGTCGAGTGAGAGAATAGACTACAAAGTTCTGGGGTGGATGATATTCTATGTGCGACCATTCACATATGGTTTGAGGTTCCATATTCCAATATTAGTTTGGGAAGTTTTGGATCATTTTGAAATCGCTCATTCTCAGCTGATGCCAATTACTTGGAGGATTCTACTGTCGATTGAGTGTATGGCCTTCGAGTTAGAAGTTTTTTTTGAGGTGAATGATGTTTTGGCCACATACTATCTAAAAGAACACTTGAAGGAGAATGGAAGGTATACCTTGTTTCTTCGCCCGAGAGAGGAAGAAACATTTAGTTACTAGATTGCCGACCAATGATAGGGGAAATTGGCAATCCGATTACTTCTTTGTGAGAGGTGAGGGTATATTTGGTTCGGCTAGAACTGGTCGAATCCCAGAATATTGGAGTTTGTCGAGTGAGTAGCGTTTCTCTATTATATTCCACCTTCTAATTTACTTATGAGTTGGAATAATCATGAACTTTGTTATTGCAGATCATTTACGAAATAGGTCGTTTGACTCTACTAGTCGAACCATTTCAAACACCAAGACGATTTTAGCTCTGCCGACTAAGGAAAAAGATTAGAGAGTCATCTTGGTAGATGAGAGGTTAAGGGCGACTGACCGGCGTAAACACACACGTATAACGCAAGCGCACGTATCGTTCAAGTAGTATAAAAATATCAATCACACGAGGACTTAATATCTAATCTATTAATTTTATAAGGTCAAATGATTACTAGTATCTAACAGGTTGTTTGATTGATTTGAAATGGTGACGATTCTAAATTTAAAAACAAATAAATAAAATTATTCGAAAGTAGGTTTTAAGAAAATTCAATATTAAAAAAACTATCTAGGGTTGTGATTTCTTCCAATATCATTTTAAAGATGAAGTGGTTATCTTAAAGTTGGGTAATATATTGATTTATTAACCTGGAACACTAAATTATGTGTAAGCCTCTGTCGATGGTCAGACACAATACCCAGTTTAACTCAATTGAACCATATGTCTATGTCAACCAAATTATCTGGATTCATTAAGTTTAAGTTCCAATTATGGCTACCCCCGCCCGACAGGTATATGTCTATCCTGTAAGGAAATCTATTAAAGGGTTATCTATCCTCAAGGAAGATCGTGGACTATTGAGTCTAAGGTCTTAAACTTAAAATCCCTATGTCTAGTTCATTTTAAGTTTCCCAGTTCAATTTTATTAATGGCCAGTTAATGAAAAAACATTAAGATTAAGACTCAATAAATAAATCTTTATATTACCCAAGCTATAATCTAACCCCTTATAAACCGGTGATATTGGATTTCATCACAACCCCAGATAACTGGCTTAGTTACGACACATATTTACGGGTAGTAAAAATTTAAATTAAATAAAAGACATAAAGTAAAATACTGAAAATTAAATTGCTAAAAAGTAAATGAGGGAAAGTAAATGCTGAAATTAAATTACTAAAAAGTAAATGCTGAAAGTAAATTACTGAAAAGTAAATGCTGAAAGTAAATTGCTGAAAAGTAAATAAAGTAAAAGTACAATAAAAGAAAATGCTGAGGTAAAATGATCCACTTTTATTACTTCTATTTTAGATATCTCCCTTAATATAATATATTAATTTTGCATGATAATTACCAACCAGCCATATAGGCGGTATCCAGATTAAGTCAAATTAATAATTAATTACCAACCGACCAATTAGGCGGCGGTATCCAGTTTAGTCAGGTTAAAACCAATTTAAATAATTACCAACCGACCAATATGGCGGTATCCTCGTTAAGTCAGGTTTTAACTAGTTTATATTATAATTAAGGAGATTAATCTAAATATTAGTAATAAAAGTTTTACCTTTTACCCCAGCAAATGGGAGTTACCTCCTCATTACTGAAAAGTAAAAACTGAAAATTAAATAAAGAAAAGTATTGTGCGTAAAAGTAAATTGCGGAAAGTAAAAACTGAAAAGTAAAGAAAAGAAAGTGCGAAAACGGAAATTAATTACTGAAAGCTGTAAATAAACAAACAAGATACAATCTTCTTAGTATTCTTAAGGAATTCCTTAGAAGAAAGTATGCATTTTACGAATGAAATGACTTGGTATTTATAGGCAAAAATTTACCTCCATCAAATCATCTACTAAATCAATTATTAATTGCTCCACTAATTGCTCCACCAAATCCATTATTAATTACTCCACTAATCTCTTATCATGTTTGGTGATGATCTGATAATTTTTATTATTTATTTATTAATTTATTTTGTTGCTTTGAAAATGATTGAAAGTGACTTTAATAATTACACACAACACACTTCTGGATGGTTCATCAATTTCGAGCATGAAATCTTCAGAATTCGAAATTATTTTGTCTTTCAAAGTTGTAGATCTTTGAGTCTTCTTTAATCTGGAACTTGAATCAGCTCAATCTGATATCGGAGTAAAAAGTTATTCCTAAAATACTACAGATGTGCAAAATTGGATTTTCCAAAACTGCACTTCGTCAAAAACGCCCTTTCAAGTTTCCAATCTCCAAAATTAAAATATCAAGTCCAATAATTGCCCTTATTTGACCCATATTTCATCCTAAATGATTTCATTGAGACCCGATATTATTTTATCTGCAAAATAAAATAAAACACATCAAAATGTTCATCAAACCCGAGAAACTAAACAAAATATTAAGTTAAAGGGGCGGTAAATATTGATATTTTCCGCTCATCACACCCCCAAACCTAACATTTTGCTAGTCATCAAGAAAAACAATAATAAATAAATACAAGAAACAATTAAAATTAAACTAAGCCACTTTCGTAGGGATCACGGTTGCATTTAGCGTATGCAACAAGCCTTTAAACTCATAGGTGTCCCTAGTGGACGAGTTGTAGTCTCGTGAGGGTTTACAGCAAAGATACCCACAAACATTTTACAAAAGTAAAAAGGTAGTAAAACTAATGGACACAAAAGCAAAAAGACAAGAGAAAAGAGAATAAAGGAAGTTAGTGACTAATCGGGTGAAACTTCTACTCCAAGTTACTAGTTGTTTTGTTTCTTTCTAAATTACCGAATAAGTAAATTCTCCGATTATATTTACCATTCTCCATATACACAGCCAACAAAGTATTAATCAATCTCATTTTTGCCCACAACAGTCACAAGTGTAGTTGATAAAAGAGTAATATTTTTGTCCTAAAGTTCTATAGATTTCACACCTTTTTTTTATGGCAATGGAATAATTTTTCTGAATTTTTTTTCTTTGATTTTTTATTTATTTATTTACAATATCTTTCGTCTATGTAGCGAGCTTTGAGTCGGTGACTCCCAAACCAGTTGGCTTTAGGACACTAGGTGTTAAGACACCCCTACGGACTTAATTACTCAGACTTCAGATATATATATTTTTGCAGTATCTTTGATCCATGTAACGAGCTTTGAGCCAGTGACTCCCAAACCAGTTGGTTTTAGGGCACTAGGTGTTAAAACACCATTACAGACTTAATAACTCGGATCTCAGATGTTTTTTTTACTCCATTGTTTTTTTAGATGCTTCATTCAATTAAACTATAGCACTGAATATTACAAACTTTTCAATTTTAGTTCATGTCCGTATGTTACTATGTATGTTGATAATATCTGCTAACTGAACATATAAAGATCCATTTTAGTCAATTTTATGGAGAATTTACAAATTAAATAATTCAAAAGGAAATAAACAAAAATTAACTTGTTCCGATATAGGTTTGAGATACGTATCAGGAGTGGAAACTCCTTACTCAGCTATCTCTCACCAATTTCACCATTTTTAGTCAAAATAAAAACACAAAAACACAATTTTTTTTGTAATTTTTGAAAAATTTTCAATTTTTTTGTATTTTTCGAAAAAATTTGGACTAAAAATAAAAAGAACACACAAACTAAAAATAAGGTACTGATCAACTAATTCTCTCCCTCAAACCTAAATGAGACATTGGCCCCAATGTCTTAAAAATAGAAGAAGAGTTTAGAAGGTAGTACCTGGTTAGCTGAAATTCTACAAGAAATTAAAGGTTAAGATCCAGATTAACACGACGCCTCTTACCACGATCGTCCTCTGACCAATTTATCTTTGAAAGGATAGGGTCAACTCGTGGTTCATAGGCTAAGAGTTGATCAATTAGATCCGGAGCAGTCTGGAAGTAAAGATGAGTTCTTTCAAAGGTTTTGACACGAACCCATTTCTCCGGGCATCATCAAGAAACACACAAAGAAAATCATAAAATCCATCAACGTTAACACGCCCAATTGGTTTCTGATGTATGTTCAAGTTCGCCCAAGATAACACTATAAAAATTTCCTCCAATGTACCCAAGCCACTTGGCAAAGCAATAAAAGCATCAGCTCAGTTAATCATTTCTACCAGTCGTTCAGACATATCTGGCACAATTAGCTCTTCTCCGTTTGATGGTCCAATAAGATTTGCTTCTGCCAAGGGTTTTGGGATGATTCCCAAAACGTGACTGCCTCCTTCTTGTACGACCTTTGAAACGATCACCATAAGTCCAAGATTGCATCCGCCATATATTAAGTGCATATTTCTTGCAGCTAAGACTCGACCCAATCTTGTGCTGCTTCTACGTATTGTGGCTTAACACCAACACTACTACCGCAAAACACACAGATGTTTTCAACTCGTCTTCTTGAAGTGGCTTCCATTTTTTATATGTATTTTTTTCTCAACTCTGGATGCCTTCAAAAGTGCAATGACGGGCTGAATTTATAAGTACCTGAAAAGGGTGAGTAAAAATAGGACAAGTATCTTCCAGATGACGATTAATAGAGAAATAATATCGTGATAGTCAAAAAGGTCTGGATCATGTCGGAGAAAATTAAAAGAAAACAACAAAACAAATCACAATTATTAAGAAAAGACAAAGAGATATAATATTTACAAGAAAAGTAAAGGCTTGATTGACGTCTATGCGTCAGGGACAAGCTTCCATCCAATTTTCTTATAAACTGGCAAACAGGGTCTTTTTGAGTTAGATTCCTAAGACTTAATTGTTGTCTTTCTTTTTGGAATTGTGTATGTAATTTGCGAATATCTATGTGAACATATCCACTGGGATGCGTCTCAAGAGTTGAAGATATATCATCTAAAGACTCCTTACTCAAGCCATCCCTAATGAATTTAATTTTGTTTTCGCAATTATCAGACACCATTCCTAAAGAACGACAACGAGTATTGCAATTCCAGCGTGCACATTTGTAATAAACACCCATTTGTTTAGCTCTACGTTTCTTTGCATAGGTGCTTCTTCCAAAACCAGGCAGATGTGAAATAAAAGAGTCAGAAGACTCACCTGCCAATCAGACTCGTGCTTCAATTACCCAACGAATGTCATTAGGAACACCATGGATTGTTAGTAATCTCATCCGTTCTAAGCGAGCTTTGTAGACTTTCATCAGAGAGTTTTAAGGGAGAGAAGGAAATTGCTTGTGAAGATTTACGAGAACTTCTTCCATCCTGAAATGTCTTAATCTGCAAAAACTAAACACACAAAATTTAAATCACACCAAATCACAATATATACAAAAATTGCATGGGTTGCCTCTCTGCAAGCGCTAAGTTTAAAGTCGTCAGCCAGACTTGACTTCTCGAACGTTAAGCTGGATCCGAAAGTGTAACACTTTATTTTTGTCGCTCAAATGATTCTCCCCAATAGTTCTTGACACGCTGACTATTAACTTTGAATGTGTTTTAGTATTGGGATCCAGTAACTCAACCGCTCCATAATGTAAAACCTGATTGATCACAAATGGATCTGACCACCTAGATTTCAACTTTCCAGGGAAAAGTTTCAACTTCGAGTTGTACAACAACACTTTCTGCCTTGGTTCCAACTGTCTGTGCACTATTTTTCGGTCATGCCATTTTTTGGTCTTTTCCTTGTACAATTTGGCATTCTCATAAGCCTATAGGCGAAATTCCTCCAATTCATTGAGTTGGTGAAGTCTTTTCTCTCCTGCAGCCTGTTGAATCAAAATTCAACTTCTTCAGTGCCCAGTACGTCTTATGTTCAAGCTCAACTGGCAGATGGCATGCTTTCCCAAACACCAATCGATATGGGGACATACCAATGGGTGTCTTGTAAGCTGTCCGGTAGGCCCATAATGCATCATCTAGTTTTGTTGACCAGTCCCTTCTTGTTAATCCAACGGTTCTTTCTATGATTCTTTTGATCTCCATGTTTGAAACCTCAACTTGTCCATTTGACTGTGGATGGTAAGCTGTGGCAACCTTGTGAGCAACTCCGTATTTGGATATGAGTGCGTCGAAGTATCTATTGCAGAAATGAGAGCCACCATCACTGATAATTGCACGAGGTGTTCCGAACCGAGTGAAAATGTTCTTTTTTCAAGAATTTAATCACCATTTTTGAATCATTGGATGGCAATGCAATTGCTTCAACCCATTTAGAGACGTAGTCTACAGCAACCAGAATGTACAGGTTTTCGAATGATGGAACAAACGGTCCCATGAAATCTATACCCCACACATCGAATATTTCCACTTCTAGAATGTTTTACAACGGTCATTCGTTTCTCCTGGAAATATTTCCCGTTCTCTGGCACCTATCACATTGAAAAGCAAAAAGATAAGCATCTTTAAAAAGAGTGGGCCAGAACAAACCTGATTGAAGGACTTTGGCTGCAGTTTTGTTTTCGCTGAAGTGTCCGCCATATGGTGATGAATGACAGTGCTGCAGAACACTGTTGACCTCCTCATGTGGAATACATCGTCTCAATAATTGATTAGCACAACGTTTGAATAGGTAAGGCTCATCCCAGACATAATGCTTGACTTCTTTGAAAAACTTCTTCCGTTGCTGAGTTGTCCATTCCAACGGCCATTTTCCTGACACAATGTAGTTGACATAGTCAACATACCAAGGGACTTCCTGTTGTTTCATGACAAACAGCTGTTCATCTGGAAAAGTTTCTTTGATTAACAGATCTTTGTCAGCTATTTCTCCATTCTCGAGCTTCGATAGATGATCTGCCACCTGATTCTCTGTCCCTTTCATGTCTCGAATCTCCATGTCAAATTCTTGTAGAAGAAGTATCCAACGGATCAATCTGAGTTTGGCATCTTTCTTCTTGATCAGATATTTGATTACTGAATGATCTGTGTAGACCACCACTCTGGGACCCAACAGATAAGAGCGAAATTTGTCAAAAGCGAACACAACTGCAAGCAACTCCTTTTCAGTGGTTGTGTAGTTGAGTTGAGCTTCATTTAGAGTTCTGCTGGAGTAGTAAATGGTGTGGAAAATATTTGCTTTACGTTGTCCCAAAACTGCTCCTACAGTAAAATCACTAGCATCGCACATTACCTCAAATGGAAGGGTCCAGTCTGGTGCTACTATGATGGGGGCAGAGACCGGCTTCTGTTTTAAGATCTCAAAAGCTTCCTGGAAATCTTTGGTGAATTTGAAAGACACATCTTTCTCCAGAAGATTGCAAAGAGGTTTTGCAATTTTGGAAAAGTCTTTGATAAATCTCCTGTAAAAACCTGCATGTCCAAGAAAACTTCGAATACCTTTAACTGATGTTGGTGGAGGTAGTTTTTCAATTGTCTCTATCTTTGCTTTGTCTACCTCAATCCCCTTTTATGAGATCTGATGTCCAAGAACAATGCCTTCCTACACCATGAAGTGGCATTTCTCCCAGTTGAGTACCGGGTTTGTATCTTCGCACCTTTGTAACACTTGTTCCAAATTTTGCAAACAATGGTCAAAAGAATCTCCAAACACAGAAAAGTCATCCATAAAAACCTCCATACTCTGCTCCAGCATGTATGAGAATATGGCCATCATGTAACGCTGGAATGTGGCAGGGGTATTACATAATCCAAATGGCATCATGCGGAAAGAAAAGTACCATAGGGACATGTAAATGTGGTTTTCTCCAGATCTTCTAGTGCGATGGAAATTTGATTGTACCCTGAATATCCGTCAAGAAAACAATAGAATTCATGTCCCGCCAATCTGTCTAACATCTGGTCAATGAATGGTAGCGGAAAATAGTCCTTCCTCATGGCTTTGTTCAGCTTCCTGTAGTCCATGCATACTCTCCATCCAGTCACCTTTCTTGTTGGGATTAGCTCGTTCTTTTCATTGGTAACCACAATAATTCCTCTTTTCTTCGGAATACACTACATAGGACTTACATAACTGCTATCTGAGATGGGGTAAATGATGCCAGCATCTAACCATTTGATGATTTCTTTCTTCACGACTTCCTTCATGATTGGATTGAGTCTCCGTTGATTTTCCACTGTGGGTTTGTACTCATCGTTCATCAGGATCTTGTGCATGCAAAATGATGGACTAATGCCTCGAATGTCTGCTATAGTCCAGCCAATGGCTTTCTTGTGCTCTCGTAACACTCTCAGTAGCTTTTCTTCATGCTCCAATGTTAATGAAGAAGAAATAATAACAGGTAATTCAGAAGAGTTTCCAAGAAATGCATATCTGAGATGACTCGGAAATAACTTCAGCTCCAACTGTGGTGGTTCTTCAATCGAAGGCTTGATTCGATCTTTCTTTGGCAATTCCAAGCTTTCAACTGGTGGTGTTGCTTTGAATCGGAATGGTTTGTCAAGGTATTTGATACATTCCAGGATTTCAGCATCTAGCTCGCTGTCAGTCATGTTGGTGATGCAAGCTTCAAGTGTATCTGTGGGATTTGGCTCAGTATTTTGAACAATACTATCAACAACATCAACTCTGAAGCATTCTTCTTCCTTTTCATCTCTCGGGAATTTCATGGATTTGAAAACATTAAAGGTCACTTCTTGGTCCTACATTTGCATGGTCAGTTCTCCTTTTTGCACATCAATCACAGTTTTATCTGTAGCCAAGAATGGTTTCCTAAGAATGATAGGTATTTCTTTGTCTTCTTCCATGTCAAGGATGATGAAATCTGCGAAGAGAATTAGTTTGTCTACTTTGACCAGCACATCTTCAACAACACCTATTGGAAATGCGAGTGTTCGGTTAGCAAGTTGCAATGAAACTGAGGTAGGCATTGCTTCTCCAATCTGTAATTTCCTGAAAATAGAAAAAGACATCAAGTTAACACTCGCACCTAGATCACATAAAGCCTTACCGGTGTAATGTTCTCCAATGGTGCATGAGACAGTGAAATTGCCAGGATCTTTCAACTTCGGGGGAAGTGTCCTCTGAATGATGGCGCTGCATTCTTCCGTTAATGCTACTATTTCGTAGTCTCTCAATCTCCGTTTTCGTGAAAGAATGTCTTTCATGAATTTGACATAACTAGGCATTTCTTCCAAGGCTTCTGCAAATGGGATGTTGATATGCAGCTTTTTGAAGATCTCTTGGAACCGAGAAAACTGCTTGTCCAATTTGTTCTTCTGAAGACGTTGAGGAAAAGGTGGAGGTGGAATGATATGTTCTTTTTCATTTGCATCTTTTTCCTCCATCTGTTGCTTTGTTTCTTTTGGAACTTCCTCAACAGCTGTTTTGGCTCCAATATCTTTGTTGATTTCAGTACCGCTTTTTAACATGATGGCATGACATTGCTCATTCTCATGTTTCTTGGATTTGGCTCTGTGTTGCTAGGAAGGGTACCTGGCGATCTGTAACTCTGAGCATTTGCCAGTTGTCCAATTTGATTCTCCAGTGCTTTAATAGAAGCAGATTGACTTTGAATTAATGCTGTTTGGGATTGAAACATAGCATCATATCTTGCTGCTTGAGATTGAAACATAGTATCATATCTTGCTGCTTGAGAGTCGTGTTTTGCTTCTATCTTTTTCAAGTGGGTCAACACTTCTGTTATTCCTGGTTCATTTGCCTACTCCTGGCTTTTGTTCTATTGCTGGAATTCAGGTGGTGGATAGTTCTGCTGTTGGCCTGAATTGTTGCTCCATGAAAAATTAGGATGATTCCTCCACCCTCGGTTGTAGGTGTTGGAATATGGATTGTTCCCATGTCTGTTGAAATTATTGACATAATTCACCGTCTCTTCAAGTTGGTTCGACTCTGGTACTCCTCCATATGGTGAACTTGTGGATCCAGTGGTAAGAGTATACATGGCAAAAAAGCCCGAGGCCCGGCCCGGCCCGGTTCGGCCCGCGGGCTTTGGCCCGGCCCGAGGTGAAAAAAGCCCGGGCCGGGCTTCAAAATGGGGGCCCGGCTCGGGCCCGGGCCCGGGCCGGGCTCAACCCAAAAAGCCCAGGCCCGGCCCGGCCCGGGCTTAAAATAAATAATAAAATATTTTAATTATAAATATATATATTTTTATATAATAAATTTCTTATATTTATAATTTTTTATAATAAAAAAATCGGGTCCGGGCTTAAAATAAATAAATAAATATTTTTATTTATATAATATATATATTTATATAATAAATTTTTTATTTTTATAATTTTTTATAATAAAGAAATCGGGCCCGGGCTAAGCCCGGCCCGAGCCCGAGCCCGACCGGGCCGGCCCGATGACAGCCCGGGCCGGGCTTTTTTCGGGCCCGGGCCAAATTTTTTTTTGCCGGGCTCGGGCCGGGCTTAGCAAAGCCCGGCCCGAGCCCGGCCCGTTGCCATGCATAGGTAAGAGTCTCCATGAATTTGCATATCTGATCTAGCTTGGCGTTGACTGCTGTATTGGCTTCACTTTCATAAATTCATGTAATTCTTTGGATCATGTTCTTTCTGTTGGCCACAAGGAATTGTTGTTGGCCATTTCTTTGCTTAGGTCCCAGGCCTGATCTTCTCCTTTTGCCATCAAGGTTCCTCCAGCAGCAGCATCGATTGTGGTTCTCATTATTCCAAAAAGTCCATTATAGAATGTTTGGACTTGAAGCCATTTTGGAATCTCATGGCGAGGACATTTCCGAAGCAAATCTTTGTACCTTTCCCAAGCTTCGTAGAGAGTTTCTGAGTCTTGTTGCACAATGGATGTGATGTCATTCCTCAGCTTTCCAGTTCTGGCTGGTGGAAAGTACTTTGCAAGAAATTTGGTGGCTAAAGTGTTCCAAGTTGTGATAGAACCTGCTGGTAGTGAATGTAGCCAAGCTTTAGCTCTGTCCTTCAAGGAGTATGGGAAAACACGCAGTCTCATTGCTTCTTCTGATGCTTTTTTGTAGTTGAAATTACCGCAAACTTCTAGGAAGTTACTGACGTGGGCATTAGGATCTTGTGTTGCATTCCCTCCGAACTGAACTGACTGTTGAATCATCTGAATGCATGTTTTGATGTCACACGCATTTGTTGGTAATGGAGGACGTACAATACAGGAAATGAGTCTGTCAACCACCGGAATGGTTCTGTCTCGAATGGGAATTGGTGGTGCAACCTCCAACGGTTCAGGTTCCATGTTAATGATTGCTTCTTGGCCTTCTCGCATTTCCCTTCTCAACTGTCTGATGGTTCTTTCAATTTCTGGGTCAAGCGGTCGGAGTTCAAAGCTTCTGGTTTGTCTCATGTAGTTTCTGAGAACCTGAAACACAAGAAAACAAAAACAATAAGTAAAAAGAAATTAGATACAAGTAACGTATCTAACCCCTAAACTAATAGTAAAAGATAAATAAGTCCCCAGCAACGGTGCCAAAAACTTGACCGGCGTAAACACACACGTATAACTCAAGCGCACATATCGTTCAAGTAATATAAAAATATCGATCCCACGAGGACTTAACATCTAATCTATTAATTTTATGAGGTCAAATGATTACTAGTATCTAACAGGTTGTTTGATTGATTTGAAATGGTGACGATTCTAAATTTAAAAACAAGTAAATAAAATTGTTCGAAAGTAGGTTTTAAGAAAATTCAATATTAAAAAAACTATCTAGGGTTGTGATTTCTTCCAATATCATTTTAAAGATGAAGTGGTTATCTTAAAGTTGGGTAATATATTGATTTATTAACCTGGAACACTAAATTATGTGTAAGCCTCTGTCGATGGTCAGACAGAAATACCCAGTTTAACCCAATTGAATCATATGTCTTTGTCAACCAAATTATTTGGATTCATTAAGTTTAAGTTCCAATTATGGCTACCCCCGCCCGACAGGTATATGTCTATCCTGTAAGGAAATATATTAAAGGGTTATCTATCCTCAAGGATGATCATGGACTATTGAGTCTAAGGTCTTAAACTTAAAATCCTTATGTCTAGTTCATTTTAAGTTTCCCAGTTCAATTTTATTAATGGCCAGTTAATGAAAAAGCATTAAGATTAAGACTCAATAAATAAATCTTTATATTACCCAAGCTATAATCTAACCCCTTATAAACCGGTGATATTGGGTTTCATCACAACCCTAGATAACTGGCCTAGTTACGACACATATTTACGGGTAGTAAAAATTTAAATAAAATAAAAGACATAAAGTAAAATACTGAAAATTAAATTGCTGAAAAATAAATGACGGAAAGTAAATGTTGAAATTAAATTACTGAAAAGTAAATGCTGAAAAGTAAATGCTGAAAGTAAATTACTGAAAAGTAAATGCTGAAAGTAAATTCTGAAAAGTAAATAAAGTAAAAGTACAATAAAAGAAAATGCTGAGGTAAAATGATCCATTTTTATTACTTATATTTTAGATATCTCCCTTAATATAATATATTAATTTTGCATGATAATTACCAACCAGCCATATAGGCGGTATCCAGCATATATCATTTCGGAAATTTAATAAGTTTTTCAAGCTCAAAACCCGCTTGTCTGCCCGACTCAACAATCGAAGTAGATCTCGTCCTCGACCTCTTAAGTGGCTTACGCTTCAGCTCCAGTTGATAACTAGCGGATAATGCCCAGTGCGACGAAGGAAAGGAAATCTTCCGATGCTTTCACGTGAACCCCCAGCAGCCATATAGCGTTAGCGCATACACATTTTCTTGCCGCCCTTCCTTTCGGAAGTGGAATCGTGGCCCTTCCTATTGCTATTTCAAATGGAAACCGGGAGTACCGACGCTAGCTCCATACCCAAGATAAGGTGTGGGACATCCGTAAGTAACTTTCACCATCCTTGACTTATCGCAGAGCAGATTCATTCACACTTCGAGCATTTCTTTTCTTTCGCTCGTAGGGGAGAGTCGGCTCACCAATTCATTTATGGGGAATGGGCCATGGATGAATATGAATTCTATTGCCACTGTCTCTAATTAAGTCAAATTAATAATTAATTACCAACCGACCAATCAGGCGGTATCCAGTTTAGTCAGGTTAAAACCAATTTAAATAATTACCATCCGACCAATATGGCGGTATCCTCGTTAAGTCAGGTTTTAACTAGTTTATATATTATAATTAAGGGAGATTAATCTAAAATTAGTAATAAAAGTTTTACCCTTTACCCCAGCAAAGGGGAGTTACCTCCTCATTACTGAAAAGTAAAAACTGAAAATTAAATAAAGAAAAGTACTGTGCGTAAAAGTAAATTGCGGAAAGTAAAAACTGAAAAGTAAAGAAAAGAAAGTGCGAAAACGAAAATTAATTACTGAAAGCTGTAAATAAACAAACAAGATACAATCTTCTTAGTATTCTTAAGGAATTCCTTAGAAGAAAGTATGAATTTTACAAATGAAATGGCTTGGTATTTATAGGCAAAATTTTGCCTCCATCAAATCATCCACCAAATCAATTATTAACTGCTCCACTAATTTCTCCACCAAATCCATTATTAATTGCTCCACTAATCTCTTATCATGTTGGTGATTATTTGATAATTTTTATTATTTATTTATTAATTTATTTTTTTGCTTTGAAAATGATTGAAAGTGACTTTAATAATTACACACAACACACTTCTGGATGGTTCATCAATTTCGGGCATGAAATCTTCAGAATTCGAAATTATTTTGTCTTTCAAAGCTGTAGATCTTTGGGTTTTCTTTAGATATCTGCCATAAAATAATATATATAATCTTTTGATATTTTAAATCAACCGTCCGGAATTGCAGTATCCTGATTAAGTCAAATTCAAATATACCAGCCATAAGGCGGAACAGAAATATAAACTTAAACCAACCGTCCAGTATGGCAGTATCCCCATTAAGTCAGGTTTAACCAATTTAAATTAAATAACCAACCGTCCGGAATGGCGGTATCCTTTATTAATTCAGGTTTTAAATAGTTTATATATTATATTTTAAGGGAGATTAATCTAAATAGCAAAAGTAAAAGAATTACCTTATTACCTCAGCATAGAGAAGTTACCCCCCATAGATGGATAGAATTACTACTACAAAGCGTAAATAAAACTAAATATAAGAAGAAAATAAGAAGAACTCTCTTTTATTTATAAGGATTTCATAGGATGAGGTACATTGAAACTAAGAAATTCAAAATCTATTTATAGGCAAAAAAATCCAATTTATTATTATTTTTTTTCTGATTTTTATTTTTTTATTATTATTATTTTTTATTGTTTTTTGGATCGCTGAATTTTCGACACGTGGCATGGTGGCTAAAAAAAACGGCTCGTTGAATTTCTGACACCTGGCATGCGGTGCACGTTAGTAGATTGCTTGTAATGATGACACGTGGCATGGTGCATGTTAGCAAAGTCAAACTTGGAAACTTTGACTTTTTGACATGACACATATTAGCAGTCTCCGGTGCATGTTAGAGGTCGGGACGCCCAAAATTACCAAAATACCCTTTTTGCCAAATTTCACCAAATTTCACAGTTTTGCTTCAAATCACCTCCATAATGTCCTGAAACTTTATTTATCTACAAAATAACACAAAACACATCAAAATATTCACAAAACTCAAGAAACTATACAAAATATTAAGTTAAATGAGTGGGAAATAGTGATAGTTTTACCACTCATCATTTTCCAACGATGTTCATTCCCCATTTCATGAACGACCAAAGAGATAGGATGGGATTGAGTCTTTCTGGTGGGAGGTGTGAGGTTGGAGCAAACCTTTGGCATTTTTCACACTTCTTAGTGAATTCAGCTGAGTCGGACCTCATCGTAGGCTAGTAGTAGCCCGTCGAATGGGCTCGAAGTGCTAAGCTCCTACCTCCGGAGTGATTCCCATATTTTCCCTCATGCAGTTCTGCCAATACATGATGTGCCTCGTCGTGTGTGAGGCATTTCAGGTAGGGTCCCGAAAATGACCTTTTTAGCAACTGACCGTCGAATATGGTGAATCTTGCAGACTGTCTCCAGATTTTTCTGGCTTGGATTTTATCGTCTGGAAGCATGCCTTCTTGCAGATATTTGATAATAGGTGTCATCCAAGTGTCGATTGAATTCACTGAAGCGACCACCTTTTCTTCTTTCCAAATAGCTGGCCAGTTCAAGTATACTACCGATATTGAACGTGGTTTGTCTCCCTCCATTGTTAAACCAAAGGTAGCCAAAGCATCTGCTTGGGAGTTCTCACTTCTTGGGACTTAGGTTATGGTAAGTTCCTCAAACGTCGACTGAATATCTTTTACCTTTTGAAAGTAGGATGCCATCTGTGTACCTCATGCGTAATACGACCCCCGGATCTGGTTGAGAATCAACTGCGAATCAGACTTCACTTATATCTTTGCAGTTCTGAGTTCTTTAGCGAGGGACAACCCTGCTATCAGCGCTTCATACTCTGCCTCGTTGTTGGTAACTCTAAAACACCATTTGACTGCTCGTTGTAGAACGTCACTTTCCGGAGTGGTAATCATTATCCCGAGGCCACAACCCTTTTTGTTACTGGATCCGTCGACTGCAAGTTTCCATGGAATGGTCGAATGGACATAGCAGACTTCTGTTTTAGCTGCAGCTAGTAGGCTGGGAGTGAAGTCAGCTACAAAGTTTGCTAAGGCTTGAGATTTAATAGCGATCCTAGGCAGGTACGTGATGTCGTGTTCTCCGAGTTCAATCGCCCACTTCATCAATCTCCCAGATAATTTTGGTTTATGAAGTATGCTTCTTAATGGATATGTAGTGTATACAGTGATCGGATGTCCCTGCAAGTAGGGTCTGAGCTTCCTTGCAGTCGTTATCAAAGCGAACACCAACATTTCCATTAGTGGGTAGCGTGATTCCGCTCCCATCAATGCTTTGCTCACATAGTAGACTGGGAGTTGTGGTTCCGCCTCTTCTCTGATTAAAACTGCACTGACCGCGTGTTCTAAGACCCCCAAATAGATAAACAGCCTCTTGTTGTCGAGTTGTTTTGACAACAGATGTGGCGTGGTAAGATATCACTTGAGTCCTTCTAGAGCTTCTTCGCAGGCGGAGTCCACTCGAAGTTATTGGCCTTTTTTAAGGCTGAGAAGAACATAAATCTCTTGTCCTTAGACTTGGAGATGAACCTGTTCAGTGCTGTTATCCTCCCCGCCAATCGCATGACATCCTTCGGGCTAGAAGGTGGGGGAATTTCGAGGATTGACTTGATCTGGTCTGGATTCGCTTCAATTCCCCGTCGAGTGACTATGTAACCCAAGAATTTCCCTGAAACAACACCAAATGCACATTTAGTATGATTCAATTTCATCTCATACCTGTCCATGATGTTGAAGGCTTCTTCCAGGTGCTCAAGATGTTGTTCTGATTTAGAAAACTTCACCAGCATGTCATCTATGTAAACCTCCATTGTCTTCCCAATTTGATTGGAGAACATCTTATTGACCAGTCGTTGATATGTGGCCCCTGTATTTTTCAGGCCGAAGGGCATAACCTTGTAGTAGTAAATGTCTCGGTTGGTGACGAAGGTTGTCTTCTCTTGGTCGTCTGGATGCATGAGGATCTGGTTGTAGCCCGAATACGCATCCATGAAACTCAACAACGCATGCCCAGCTGTAGTGTCGACCATCGAGTCTATGTGTGGAAGTGGGAATGAGTCATTCGGACAGGCTTTGTTCAAATCTGTAAAGTCAATACAAACTCTCCACTTTCCGTTCTTCTTTCTAACGACAACCACATTGGCAAGCCACTCTGGAAACTGCACTACTCTAACAGCTTTATTATGCAACAGTTTCTGAACATCTTCATCAATGATCCGATTTCTTTCAGGTGCGAACTTCTTTCTTTTCTGTCTGACTGGGGTGTGGTCTAGATCTACGTGTAGTTCGTAAGTAATCAGTTCGGGGTCGATTCTCGTCATGTCTTTGTGAGACCAAGCAAAACTATCGTGTCGCCTCTTCAAAAATTTGATCAAATCGGCTAGCAGTTTGGGGTCCAAGTTAGCTCCAATATGTGCCTTGTGATCTACAAATTGAGAGTGAATCTGGATCTCGTCAAGCTCCTCAAGACTTGGTAGTGTCAGCTACGCGTCATGAGATCCACTCTGTAATTGCTATGCCGCATGGGCTTTCACCTTTAAGGTCGTCTGGTAACAGATTCTGGATGCTGATCTATCACCCTTAATCTCTTGAATCCCCCATCTGGTTGGGAACTTAAGAACTTGGTGATAGGTGGATGAAATCTCCCTCATCTCATGAATCCAAGATCTGCCAATGATAAGATTGTAGGATGAAGGGCTGTCCAAGACCAAGAACATGGTCATTTTATTAACTCCCGCTACGTAGACTGAGAGTGATATTTCTCACATTGTGAACTTCTGCTCCCCACTAAATCCAATCAGCACTCTCGTCTGTCTGTTTATCTTGTCTAACTCGGCCCCTATGTCCGCGATGGCTTTGGCGAAAATCATGTTGGCTGAAGAGCCCATGTCGACAAGCACTCGTTTGATTATAAAGTTGGCCACCTGCAAAGAAATAATTAGGGCGTCGTGGTGTGGATTCAAATTATGAGAATCTCCATCGTCTAGGAATTCCATAGTCAGGTTGGTAAACATTTTCTCCACCGACATCGTAGTGTGAGAAATATTGCTAGAGAGAGCTCTCGAATGTCGTTTAGCCACCGAGTATGAGACTCCGCTAATTTCCAATCCTCTTGAAATAACATTAACAGTGTTGTTAATAGGTGGAGGTGGGGTTGGGGCTCACACTTGACCATCTCCTTTCGTGCAGGCATTTCTCTTTATGTGGCATTCCCCTTTTATGTACAAGTCTCTTAGAAATCCCTTGTTAAACAGCTCCAAGACTTCCAATCTCAAAGCTACACACTCTGATGTTGTATGATCCTAGTCTCGATGGAACTCACACCACTTTCAGGTGTTTTTTTAGTAGAGTTCTCCCTGGAACATGGGGACCATTTTACTTCATTTCCCATTTTCTTAAGTACCGAGACCAACTCTCCTGGGGAAATCGTAAAGTTGTAGTCTGGGAGCCTGGGTTTGCTTGCTGGCGCTTCCTCCTTGTTCTTGTAAGGCCTTAGTCGTCTGTCAAAGTCTTTGTGGAAAGGCCTACGTTATTCTCTCTGTTGAATTCTTCTTTCCAAATGAGGACGAGCAACTATGTCGCATCGCCTTGCTTATGGAGGATGCAACTTGCTGAGTTGGATCGAGAGTTGAAGTCGGGCCATGGGGAATTGGTAGGTTATCATCAATCTGCCAAAGTCGGTGGACTATTGGATTGCTGGTTGGACCAGAGATGTCGTGGCGTTGAGAAGTTGAAGACATCTGCTCCAGCTATTTTTGTAGACTCACATTGGAATTTTTCAAGGTCAAATTCTCCTATTCCAATGCTTGTAATCGCTCTTGGAGCATGGCAAGTTTTACCGCCATATGGTCTGGTGTCTGTTCGCTGCCTGAAGCCATTATCAAATGTTTTGTAGTGAACGAATCAGATGATTTTTGTTTGCAATAATTCACTTAGGGCCCCACGGTGGGCGCCAAATTATGGATGTCGATTTTCACCAGTGGTCCACAATCGAGAATGTGATTTGAGGGGCACTAGCGAACCTGCAAAACAATGGTAGCATAAGCGGGGAGTACTGCCCACCGGTGTGGTGGAAGTCATAAACTCTCCGACGCTCAAGTCAGTAAAATGTGTCTGACGGAAGTAGGGAGAATTAGACTTAGAATTACCTCAATCTCAGTTTGTTTGCCGTGGGGGCGGGATTTGATATTTCTTGGGAGTGATGCTGTAGAATTGTCTGATGTTCGATCCTCTCCCCATGCCAGGGTCCTTCTCTCTTATAAGCCTTCTAACGTGATGTCATTTTTCTCCTGACCGTTGGGATTCCTGTAATTGTAAACTTGATGGTGGTGTTTATTACCATCTCTGTAACTGCTGATTTAATTGGTGGGATTTATATGTTTAGACGTTTTGCCAACCTGGTTATTGATGGGTGATGGGAGATGGGCTTTCGGCCCGAATTTGATTTTTAAACTGGATTTGATTGTGGGCTTTAGGTCTCTGATTTCGTGGTGGGTCTAGAAGTGAAATGTCGACTTTGCCATTGGGCCTAATTTTGGCTTGTACAATTAGTCCCTAATAATTTAAGCAAAAACTTAAAAGAAAAATTCTTATCCAAGTTAATAATTATTTTTTTCTTTTTAAATAATCAAACAAGTAAATTCTCATGTACATTTTACCATTCTTCCATACACATAAAATAAGGTATCAATAAATTCATTGTCCCACAATGTTCACAGGCCTTGTTGAAAAGAGAGTAATATGTTTGTCTTAAAATTGTATTAGAGTTCACACCTTTTGGCAATAAAAGTTTATTTATAAATGCAAAAATAGTTTTTTTTTTTTAAATAATACATCTTCAATCATTGTAGCGAGCTTTGGTCCAGTGACTCCCAAACCAGTTGACTTTAGGGTACTATGTGTTAAGACACCACTACAGACTTAATTGCTTGGATCTCATATATTAAAAAGAAAAAGTGTATGTTTTCCTTAAGCTTTCTCTTTAAACCATGTAACGAGCTTTGGGCCAATAACTCCCAGACCAATTAGCCTTAGGGCACTAAGTGTTAAAGCACTTCTACATACTTAATTGCTCGAGTTAGAGAGGCTACGAAATCAAACTTATTCACACATATTTTTTAAATTAAACTAACACAAGATCTACCGTTTTACGTGAACAATCACTGCTTACTGAGGAAAGATGTCTGGTTACTAAGTAAAAACGTGGTTAGTTTTTTAATAAAAACACAAATTCCATTGCCTTTAGGTGCTACCTCCAATAAATTAGAGAACTGAATATTACAAAATTTTCACTTACAACCCATGATCATATGTTACCGTATATGTTGATAATACCTGTCAAATGAGCATATGAAGATCAAAATTAATCAATATTATGGAGAATTCACAAATTTAAATGATTCAAAAAGAAATGAACAAAAAAAACTTGTTACGAATTATTTTGAGATGCGTCTGAGGAGTGAAAACTCCTTACACATCCACCTCTGAACAACAATTCCAATTGGTTAGTCAAAAATTTATTGTTAGTTTGTGTGTATTTTTTTTTTGAAAAACAAAAAATAACAACAAAGCAAAAACAACATAAAAAAAAAACTTTTTTTGAAAGAAAAACACAACAACGAAACATAAAAACAAAAACTATCTAGCAAACTATCCTCTCCCCCAACCAATTTAAGACATTGTCCCCCAATATCTGAAAAAAGAAGAAGTAGAGTTTAGAAGACATCACCCGGTTAGTGTGGAATTGACAATTGAATCTACGACTATTTAAAAGAAAATAAAAAAATTACCGATTAAGATTCAAGTCCACTCTACGCTTCTTGCCACGATCGTTACCAGACCAGTTCAACTTGGAAAGAATGAGGTCGATTTTTGGTTCATAAGCTAAAAATTGGTCAATTAAATCATCAGTTTTTCTTGTAATTAGGAAATATCTTTTACCGGTTTTGAAATAAACTCATTTATTTTGGCATCCTCAAGAAATACAAAAAGAAAATTGAAATATCCATCAATATTAAGTAGTCCAATGGATTATTGGTGAATGTTCAAGTTCGCCCATGACGCAACTGTCAATATTTCTTCCAACGTGCCCAGCCCACCTGGTAAAGCAATAAAAGTGTGAGCATGATTGATCATTTTCATAAGTCTTTCAGATATACCCGAGACAGTAAATTCTTCTCCATTTTATTTTCCGATGAGGTTTTCCTCTGTCAAAGGTTTTCGAATGATCCTCAAAACTTGACTGCCACCTTCTTGCACGGCCTTTGAAACACATCACATCAGTCCAAGATTGCCACCGCCATATACTAAGTGTATGTTTCTTTCCGCCATAACTCTACCTAATTCTTTTGCAGCCTCAACAAATTCTGGTTTAGTTCTAGAGCTAGTTCCACAAAACATACAAATATTAGTGACTCGTCTTCTTAAAGTTGTCTACATTTTTGTTCTCTCTCTTATTTGAATGTGTTGAAGAGAGAAATGACGACATGTATTTACGAATCCTAAAAAAGATGAGTAATAAAAGCACTAGTACCTGCAAAATGACAATTGTCAGATGAACAGTAAAATATATCGTGAAAGTCAAAAAGTTTAGATATTGTCGGTAAAAATTAAAGTAAATGAAATCAAAACAGTAAATTAAAGTAAATCAAAACAGTAATTTAAATGAAAGGAAATCAAAACGATAAATTGAAATAATATGTACTGGTAGTTGTGATTGTGACTCATATCTTCCTCTGGTTTTACGTCCAGTAACAGCTTGAACGCCCTCTATGGGTCGGAGATAGGCTTCTCATCCAATTTTCTTATAAATTGGTAAACAAGATCTTTTAAAGTCAGACACCCGAGACTGTATTTTTATCTTTCTTTTTGAAATTATGTATGCAAATTATGAATTACTCGATGAACATGTCCACTAGGATGCGTCTCAAGAGTCAGTGATATATCATCTAAAAATTCCTTACTCAAGCCATCTCTAATGAATTGAATTTTATCTTTGCGATTGTCAGGCACCATTCCTAAAGAACGACAACCAGTATTGCACGTCCAACATGCACATTTATAACAAACACCTAACTGTTTAGCTCTTCGTTTCGTAGCATAAGTGTTTTTCCCCAAACCAGACATGTAAGAAATGAAAGAGTCAGATGAGTCATCTGCCAAGTGAACCATTGCTTCAATTACTCAATGAATATCACTAGGAATACCATGGATCATCAGAAGCCTCATTCTTTCGGTGCGTGCTTTGTAAATTTTCATCAGAACATTTTGGGGAAGATAAGGAAAATATTTGTTTAGTTTTGCGAGAGTTTATTCCATGTCTTGATTATAAGGTATCAGTAATTTTAGGAAACTAAAAGAACCGACTTAAAGTCACGGAGTACCGTTATCCGCTGTTTAACCAGGGTGTAAAATTCTGACAAAAAGAAAAAAGAAACAAAGAAATGCTTCAAAACTCGTGAGAAAAAATTGAAATTAGACAAAAATAAAAGAAAATACATCAATCACAGTACACTGGGTTTGAAAGGAAAATAGATTCTTGAAAATTTGAACACTCCAAAAATAGTTTCAGACGTTGTCCATTCACTTTAAATACATAACCATCCCTAGGATTCTCAATGTCAGTGGCTCCATATGGGTAAACGTGCTTCATAATAAATGGGCCATTCCATTTGGATTTTAATTTTCAAGGAAATAAATGAAGACGATAATTATAAAGCAAAACTTTTTGACCAATTTCAAATATTTTTCGTGAAATTCGACTGTCATGAAATACCTTAGTTTTAGCTTTAAAAATTTTCGCATTCTCATATGAATCATTCCTTAACTCTTCAAGTTCATTTAATTGCAGTTTACGTTCATGACTGGCATTTTCAAGGTTTGAATTAAAAGCTTTAATAGCCCAATATGCCTTATGCTCAAGTTCTACAGGCAAATGACAAGGTTTTCCATAAACTAGACGATAATGAGACATTCCCAAAGATGTTTTGAAAGCTGTTCGGTATGCCCAAAGTGCATTAGTCAGTCAAAAAGACCAATCTTTGCGATTTGGATTGACCGTTTTTTCTAAAATTTATTTGATTTCCCTATTTGCTAGTTCAACTTGATCATTTTTCTGAGGGTAATAAGAGGTATAAAATTTATGTGTAACTTCATACTTTTTCATTAAGGATTCAAAAGGCCTGTTACAAAAGTGTTTACCTTCATCACTTATAATGGCCTGTGAGATTCCAAATCGACTTGAAATATTTTCTTTTAAAAATTTAATCACAATTTTGTGATCATTATTCCGACAAGGAATCGCCTAAACCCATTTTGAGACATAATCAACTGCAACTAAAATATATAAAAATCCAAATGATGGTGGAAATTGACCCATGAAATCTATCCCCCAACAATCAAAGATTTCGATGACAATGATGAGATTTAAAGACATCATGTTTCTTTTTAAAATAAATCCCAAATTTTAACAATTTTCATAAGTTTTGCAAAAAGCATGAGTATCTTTAAAAATGATGGGCCAATAAAATCCACACTGCAAGATTTTTGCAGTGGTTTTCTTAGATGAGAAATGACATCCACATGCTTCTGAATGACAAAATTGAATAACACTGCTTATCTCATTGTCCGGTATGCATCGTCGAAAAATTTGATCAGGGCAATACTTGAACATATATGGATCGTCCCATTAGAATCAATTGACTTCAGTCAAAAATTTCTTCTTATCTTGATGGCTCCAATCTGGAGGTATTTTTCTTGTTGCAAGAAAATTGACAATATTAGCATACCAAGGCATTGTATATGCAGAAAATAAAAATTCAACAGGAAAAAAGTCATTGATAGGAGTTATATCAATTGATGACTCATTTGTGAGTCTCGATAAATGATCTGCAACCACATTCTCTACTCATTTCTTGTCATTGATTGTGAGATTGAATTCTTGAAGCAACAAAATCCATTTGTAGTAATATTGGCTTTGCATCCTGTTTAGACATCAAATATCTAACAGCAGCATGGCCAGAATAAATAACCATTGAGGAACCAATTAAATATGATCGAAATTTATCCAATACAAATATTACATCAAATAGTTCTTTTTCTGTGGTAGTGTAATTCATTTGTGCACTGTTTAAAGTTCTACTTGCATAATAAATTACATATGGCTTACCTTTATTTCTCTGTGCTAATACCGCGCCAAATGCATAATCACTGGCATCACACATTAGCTCAAAAGGCAAAGACCAATCAGAGGATTGCATGATAGGAGCAGAAGTCAAAAGACTGATACTCTTTCGAATGATTTTTGACATTCTTCTGTCCATTCAAATGTTGCATCTTTTGATAGGAGGTTACATAAGGGTCTGGATATGGTACTAAAGTTTTTAATGAAGCTCCTATAAAATCCTGCATGCCCTAAGAAAGAACAGATTTCATTGACTGTTTTTTGTGATGGCAATTTAGAGATTACCTCTATTTTTACCTTGTCAACCTCAATACCTTTAGATACAACGTGACCTAAAACAATCCCTGAATTAGTCATGAAATTGTATTTTTCCCAGTTTATGACAAGTCATTTTTCTTCACATCTTTTCAAAATATTTTCCAAATTATTCAAGTAATTATCAAATGAATTCCCAAAAACAGTTATATCATCCATAAAGACCTCTAAACAGTGTTCAACCGTGTCACTAAATATGCTTAACATGCATCGTTGGAATGTTGCTGGTGCATTACAAAGTCCAAAAGGCATTTTCCTAAATGCAAATGTTCCAAATGGAAATGTGAATGTGGTATTTTCCTAGTCTTCTAAAGTAATGAGAATTTGATAATAACCTGAGTAACCATCAAGAAAACAATAGTAAGGATGTCCTGCTACTCTTTTCAAAATTTGGTCAAGATATGGTAAAGGAAAATGATCTTTTCTAGTGGTGTCATTTAGTTTTCTATAGTCAATGCACATACGCCAACTAGATGGGATTCGAGTTGGAATTAATTATCCTTTATCATTTTTCACAACATTTATTCCAGATTTTTTTAGATACAACTTATGTAAGACTGACCCACTAACTATCGTAGATAGGGTAGATAATGCATACATCAAAAAGTTTAAGGACTTTTTTTTACCAGTTCTTTCATATGAGAGTTCAATCTTCTTTGGGGTTGACGATATGTCCTAGCGTTATATTCTAAATGTATTCTGTGTGCGTAGGTCAAATGATTAATTCCTTTTATGTCTTTTAAATTCCATCTAATTGCCAGTTTATATTCTTTCAACACATTTAACAACTATCAAGCATAAATTACCACATGGTAAGTTTGTTTGTCTATAAGAAATGCATACTTCAATCATTCTGGCAAAGTCTTTAACTCCAATTTGGGTGCTTCCTCATTTTTTTTCTTATTCCAGCGCTCCTAGTTCCTCAAAATTTTATTTTTCTCCGTTGTCTTCCAGTACCTGTGTAGAATCAAGTGAAAAGTCATTAGGAATATCCGAATTTAATTACAAACTTGATTCAAGAAAATTAGCAGTATAAATTTCCATGGGATTAGATAAACTCCCATGAATTTGTTCCTCCAAAATTGGTTCAATTAGTTCTATGCTCTCGTTTTCATTGTCCTCATCATATGGTTGTTTATGATTGGGTTATAAGGGGGAATATCGGTAACGCAACGGAAACGTGGAAAATCAAAATTTTCCAATTTCAAATTTTTTCTTGGATCAATTAAATAAACTTATTTATTTAATTACCCAATTATCAAATTCTGAAATTTTTCACAAGAGATCAAATTTCTTAGTAATTACCGAATTGCCCCAAAACTTTGTAAATTGATCATTTTAGTCCAAAAGTTGTCAAATACAATTTTGAATGATTCTAAATCATTTCTAAAATATTTTTCAACACATCTAATGCATCAAAATCAGATTTCACACAAATCCCCAATTTTTGGTCTAATGCCGTGACCCCCCCAAAATTTTCAATTAATTGTAATTTGGTCCCTTTAGTTCAAAACATGTCAAGATCAAATCCAATCAACCTAAAATTTTACATGCATTATATACACTCCATAATACATCACATATATGAAAAGCCCTGAATTTAGAGTGGGTTAAGAACCCTAATTTTTCAATTTCATCAAATTGAGTAATTTTACCAGATCTTTAAAATCCAACACTTTAATCCATTCAATGCTTCACCAAACAAGCCTCACCACTTTTAAATAACTCTAGAATAATTCTAGGTCACCAAGGAGTGGCTCAACAATTCTAGAATGACAACTTGATTTTCAAAGAATCAAAAGTAAGCCTTTGAAACCATTTCAAGCTTACTTACATGCACACATCTTTCATTCAAGTTCACAACAAATTAAACACAAAATATAAGAGTAGAGAGAACATCAAAGCAACACAAAATGATGCCAAGCATGTTAGAAATAATTTCCATGTTGAAGACTTTGAATAAATGCTTACAAAAATAAGACTTTTCCAAGACTTTTCCTTTAGGCCTTCAAGCTTTTCTCTCAACTTCTTTTATGTTTATTTTGTATCTAATGAACTTGTTAAACCCTAAAAGATGAAACAAAACAATATATACCTCACACAAATGCCCTTGGCCGAATTTGGTGATGGTAAAATATCTAGATATTATTTTTTTGTTTCATTAAAGTTTCTTTAATCAACTTGCAACTTGAATCATTACAACTTTAATGAAATTCAACAAGTCAATAAAAGCAACTCAAAAAATATAACACTTATATTTATTTAAGGGTATGGCCGAATTTGACAATAAATGAAAGGAAATTGATATTTCAATTTTAACAATTTAAAATAAATATCCAAGGAAGTCAAATCCAATTTGACAACATTTTCCTTTAATGTAAAGTCAAACATTTACACTAATAATCATTTCCTAACTTTATCATTTCATAAGATATTTATATTTTAATTATATTAATTATTTAATAATTAAATAATTAATTAATTAATTAAATACAAATATCTCAAATATATGTATTATATTTACTTTAAATATTTCAAATACATATATAAATGATATATGTCAAATACCTTTATTTGACAATTTATTAATGTGTATTTAATAATATCATATATTAAATACAAATACACATTAATTAGGAAATGATGGTTCGACCCGTTTGCATGTATTTTTCGTTTAACGTTTAAACGATTTATAAATAATCACCATTATTTATAATAGTCGCCCTAGTACTCTACGAGTATATTTCATTAGTGAGACTCTCTAGATTCATGTATATCCGTCACAAAATCCAATTTCGTGTCCATAATTTACCCACCCGTAAATTATGACGACCACTGATAAACTAGATGAATCATACAGGTCGAGGTCATTGCATATGTATAATCCCTCCGTCATAGGTATCCGGATTATCCCAGAGATATAGATATAAACGTCAAATCTCTATAGGTATAATCACGTCGACGTTTCTATTACTAATCTCTAAATAACATTCGGAACTTACTTCCGAAGTATACTGTGGCCACAGATTTAACAGATTGCTAATCACATTTGGACTACCTATGCTCTGTACACAGAACTGACGGATCCTATCTTGATACACACAGGATATCCTGAGGATCGGTCCACACCCAACAAACAGGCGGAGGTCTGATCTAAATAGATCGGTGATGTGACTGTCATCTAAGTGTGGAGGATGTCTCATACATCCGCAATGGTATCTCAAGTCGAAGGACCACTATGCTACTCAACCCGAGAAGATTCTTATTGATGTTGGTGTACCATCCATTAAGAATCTTTGGTGAGTCGTTCAGTGTTTATCCACTATAAACACCTACACGTCTATACGAGTCTCCCCAGACTCATGGTTCATTGGGATAAACCATCGGACCAAGTCTCGATATACGACATGTACTGGTCTCAACGAATTTGACTAACCGACCCGTGCTAGTAAATCTTGACCAGGAATAATATTTGATAATATACATTTAGCAGTGACACTTCCCAATGTCAATTACAAACTACCTTTGTAACTGTGTACTGCAATAAATATTATCGGGCCTTTGTCTAATATATACATATCACTAAACCATATTTAGTTTCAATCAAATCGTAATCAGATTGAATACGTATATAAAAATAAGA
Source organism: Zanthoxylum bungeanum (assembly GCA_019454045.1). Lineage (NCBI taxonomy): Eukaryota > Viridiplantae > Streptophyta > Magnoliopsida > Sapindales > Rutaceae > Zanthoxylum > Zanthoxylum bungeanum. The sequence continues at coordinate 40,124 of SKCR01009372.1, forward strand.
GGTGCAACCATTAAGAAAGTAATATTATGAAAAAAAAAGATGTTCGTATTCATGAATCAGACATAAATACGGTCTAGATTGACGCTCTGAGCACCAACCCCAACAGTTTGCACATATTAAAAACATTAAGCTCCAACGTCATATTGCCAAAAGATAAATTCATGATTCCATTCCTGCAATTAATTAAAGCATTAACTGTTGCTAAAAATGGGTGACCAAGTATTACATGAATTGGTTTATAACTGTCTGCTACAGGTTGTGTTTACAAGACAATAAAATCCACATGATATATGAATTTATTAACTTGTAATAATACGTCTTCAACAATTCCTTTCGGTACCTTAACTGATCTATCGGTAAGTAAAAAGTAGTTGAGGTTGGTTTTAACTGGCCAATATTAAGTTGTTGGTAAACCGAAATGGAAGTAAATTGACACTGGCTCTAAGATCAAGCAAAACATGTTCAATTTTTTGACTTCCAATAATACATGAAATAGTTGGACAACCAGGATCCTTGTATTTTAATGCATTATTGGTTGAGAGAATGGAACTTACCTGTTCAGATATAAAAGCTTTCTTTCTTACTGATATTTTCTTTTAACGGTGCACAAGTCTTTCAGAAATTTGGCATAAAATGGTATTTGTTGGATGACATCTATCAAAGGAATATTGACATTTACCTGTTTGAATATTTCATATATCTCTAGGAAATGGTTCAATTTCTTTATTTTTAATGCTTGAGGAAATGGAGGTGCATAAGAAAAATTGATATCATCAACGATGGGTAATGGTTCATCAACCCCTTCCTTACCCTCTGAATCTGATTTATTTTCAATTTTACGAGGTTCAAGAAACAGATTTGACTTGGTCTATGTGTTGACTACCAGAACTACCCTCGTGAGGGTTTTGATGACTCTTGGGGTTTGGCTGTGGTTGTGCAGGAAACTTTCTTTTCTCATTAATGGTCAAAGCAGATGTGATTTTAGAGAAAGTATCTTTCAGATCAATCAATGTCTGCATATTTTGGTTATTGATGGCTTCATGTTTCTCAATGAATGCATGCAAGGTATCCTCAAGGGTTTTTCGAGGTTGTGGGACATATGGTGTATAACTCTGGGAATTTTGGAAATTCTGGTGTACCTGGGGAGGTTGTTGCGATGGTTGTACTTGGTTATCATTCCTCCAATTGAAATTCGGATGGTTTCTCCAACCAAAATTGTAGGTTTTTGAGTATAGGTTTGGATTTGGTCTCTTGAAAGTGTTTATGGAACTGACTTGGTCATGAAGACATTCTTACAAGGCTGGCAAGGTAGGGCAAACTTGTGTGACAGGTTCATTTGAATTTCAGATTTGACATGTGACTTCTTGAACATACTTGACATGATCACTCTTCCTCAATTCTAATACCTCAACTTTTTTAGCTAGAGATGTAGGAAACGCTTTCCTTGCACAGCGGAAACACGTTAGGCACCCGGATCAGACTTGAAAATTTTTTCTGCCATTTTCTTTGAATGGTCGAATGTCACCAACACCAAGACTGAATTTTTACTTCTGTTTTGAAAAAAAACGTTTAGCCCCGGAACAGCCCTCGAACAACGGTAAAAAAACTGGACTGTTTTGGACCCGAAATGCACCCAATTCACTGCCCATTTCAGCCCTTGTATGAATCAATTTCTGCTATATTTCAGGTCTGATTTTTCACCCAAAAATAGTCCCAACACAGCCCCAAAACATCCCTTAAAGTTCTTTAAAAATTCTGGATCAAAAGGAATTCAAATCGAGTCCCGTTACACAACTTTTATGTACGACAGTGAGCAATTTTATGCTTACTACCGTGAGGTATGTTTAGAAGAGGAGAAGATGAGTTTTTGTTTCGACACCGCAAAGTCTTTCGAGCTATCTCTCGTTACCAACAGAATCTAGTGTGGGCTAGACTCAAAAAATTAATCCCTAATTTACCCTTTAGAGATTAATGTCACACAAGTATTTTATTTTCTTTTTCTTCTTTTGGTCTTCCTTGGTTTTTCTCAACACATGAGAGGATAGTGAAGCAGAAGAAATGTGGCTAGGGTTGCAAAAATGAGATTAAGGCAAAAAGAAAAAAAATCCAATTTTCTTTTATACTTGGGGTTATTTATTTCCAAAACAAACAAATCATTTCCCCTTCCACCATAGTAAAATTCGGCCAAGGCATATAATTTTAATTAATTTTGTAACATCAAATTCAATTATCATAATGAAAGATATGTTACAAAATTAAAAATGTAATTACCTTTCAAAAAGTGTAACCACCAAAATTAAATTCAAGAGTTATGCAACCTAGCATAACTCACCAAAGGTTTCCAAATTTAATGCAAGAGTTTTGCAACCTAGCATAACTCACTAAGTGTTTCCAAAACCTAAAATTTGGAAATTCCAAATTTGGCCTTATTAAATTATATCATATATAATTTAATATTATGCATTCAATAATTATCATATAATTATTAAAACCATATATTATATTTTAATATATAGTTTCAAGTGTGACAAAATAATATTATTAATCATATTAATAATATTTTCATTTGTGAGTATATAATTGGAATATCCAATTATATTTAATATGTTATAGTATATTGAGCTAGCACGGGGACCAAATGGACCTACGGTTCCGAGCTCCAATAATCTCAAAATATTAATTAAGCTTTTAATTAAATATTCCGAATTATTAACTCCGAGTTATTCCACTAAAAACCCGAAGTTGCACTCTCGTTGCCGCATATAGTATATTAAGCTGAACCACGTCGGTGTCCATCGATATAGTCATTACATAAGGATTAACCCTTCACGAGTATCTTGTAATTAGAGCCGGGTCATAATGTTCATTATACCCCTCTAATTATTTTTACCTTAAGTACTATTGATTCTCTAATGAACGATTTATTCATAACCATTATGAATGTTAATTTTTCTATTCGTAACAGAAAGACTTGAGCACTCTAACCGTTCAAGTATCGAATCAACCCTTAAGAAAGATACGCCTCTACTTCTCGCAAGAAGAAGTGAATTCCATATCCTTGTAAAACATTCTCAGCTGCACACCAAACCATGTCCCAAAGTACGTAGCTATTGGTCGGGATTGTTACACCAACCTCACCTTTGTAAATCAAAGGACATAGCCTGCCATGCAGGAGTTCGTAGTACACTCAGGATTAAGATTAATCCATATATGACCATCTGGTAGATCGAAATGAATTTCTTTATTTAATGGAAATTATAATAAACTCATTTATATCTAGGTCTATTCCTATATGATCACATCATATAAGGTGCATTCATTCTCATGTCTCCACATGGACGATCCCAGATCAAGGTCGCTATACATTTATAGAATGGACCGCAGCTATAGATAAACAACAAACAAAGTACCCTCTTTGTTTGCTTTCTATGGACTATTTTAGATTACTAACTTCATACTTAAATCCTCTTGTGTATGACACTCATACACTAAGTCTGAAGGCACATGAGTAATCTAGGGTAATTAAGATAATTTACACAATATGCGATATTAAACAAACACTTTGATAAATGAATAATGCATCATTTTATTTTATAAAACATAATACCGTTTACATTACATGAAGCTCTATGGCAAATCCCAACAAGAGATGCATACATAGCAGAAAGTTCATGGTCTTCCCTGAGATTGAACATACATCTACCAGATGGTTGTGGTTTTACAGACGACTCATAAGTGTTAATTGTATCCTATTGTTGTGCATTCTCTGCTATGTAGTCTAGGTAATCTAGTGCATCTTCAGGATTTTTGTCCTTAACTCACCATTACACATCATTTCTACTAATTGTCTACCTTGAGGTGTGAACCCCTCGTAGAAGTAGGCAACCAGCCTTCATGTTTCAAACCAGTGATGTGGATAAATATTCAACATCTCTTTAAACCTCTCCCAATATTGGTAAAGTGTTTCCCCCGACACTTGTGTGAAAGTCGTAATTCTCCTCTTAAAGGAGTTTGTCTTGTGAAGGGGAAATAATTTTTTTAGGAACTGTTCTTGTAAATCATCTCATGTTCTGATGGATTCTGACCTAAGGTTCTGCAGCCAAATTTTAGCTTTATCCTTTAAAGAAAAGGGAAAAAACTTTAATCGAATTATATTCATGCTGTAATTTTAGTCTGTGCAAGTGTTACATACCTCTTCCAATTCCCTTAAGTGCTGATAAGGATTTTCTGATTCTAGACCGTGGAATGTGGGTAAAAGTTTGATGACATCTGGCTTAAAATTGAAACGTGCTGCATCTGGGGGAAAAATAATGCAAGATGGTGATCCTGTCCTAGTGGGATTCATGAATTGTCTGAGTGTCCTAAGATGATTAAGATCGTCATGTTGAGACTCGTTTTCTTCCTGATCAACTGGGTTTTCAACTCGGGCAGGTGGATTTTCATTTTGTTCTCGGCCATTTTGACAGACGATGAATGTGATGGAGACTCTCTATTTAATCTACCGCTAGATGATCGAGACCAGATGTTTCATGCAACTTAAATGCAAACTATATGCTGAAATTTAAAACTGCAAAATAATACTTAAAAAAAGAAAATAATAAACAAATGAAAAAGGAAAAAAATAATTAAAATTAAAACTAATAAAAGTGAAAAGAAAAACAAATAAAGAAAATACAAATACAGTGATTTAGATCTAAAAACGTCCTCTGATTCTTGTCAATTCAGATCTCAATTGAATTTCTCGTTCAGCTGTCTCAATCTTTCAAATAAAGTTCTCACAAAAAATTATGGAAGAATCTCTGGATGGGGATGGTTCAAGATATTCTTTGGCAAAATACAAGCTCTATTTTAATTGATTTTTTTTATCTCTTGTAACCTTAAAGAATTAAAAATATGGTATATCTGTATATGGGATTTATGGGTTCAAGATTCATTTAGGATCAATCAAGATATTTTGGCTCTACACAAATGCAAAGATGAAAGAAAATGAGATACAGAAAAAAAAAAATACAAAAATACAAAGTACAAAAAATTAAAATTAAAAAAGAAATAAAAAAAAAAAGAAAAACATATATATATACACAGATTATTATATCTACTAAATTTACTCCCCGGCAACGGCGCCAAAAACTTGACACGCTCAAAAGTGGTTCTTTACTCCCAAGTATAAGAGTGTCGAAGAATTAAAATAACCTAGTAAGTTCGGGGTCGATCTACAAGGAATAGATTTAATAAGATAAAATAATAATTTAAGTGAAAATTAAATGATTGGATTTTTTTGAAGTGATTAGAAAATTTTAAATTGGATTGCAACAATAAAATAAAATACTGGGGTTATGAGATCCACATTTAAAATTAAATTTAGAAATCTCACTTGTTATAATATATAAATTATCATTATTACCCAATTAATTTATTTCAGGAATTAATTATGTCAAAACTTATAAAACCAATCATAAAGGCGGTGATAATTTTTATCTATAACAAGTCCAGTTAGGTACTCAATTATGTCAAATAAATAAAACCAATCATATATGCGGTAACAAAGTTTGTTAATAATTAATCCAGAATTAAATTAAATATTAATCATTAGATTACAATTTATATATTATAATATAAGTGAGATTAATCTAAATTTTTATATTAAAAGCCTCACCTTTACCCTCACCAAAAAGAAATTAGCTACTCATAATTTGAATAAAGACACACATAATTTTATTACAAAAAGAAAAAGAAATTACAAGAAAAAACTTACAAAAATAAAATACACAAGAGCTGGATCCCTTCACAAATTTTCAGAACGAATTTATATGAATGAAGCTGCTCTGAAGAGATACAGCACATCCTCTATCAATGATTTATATATGTGTGTGTGTTGGGGGGGGGGGGGGGGGGGGGGGGGGGGATGGGGGTAAATACATTCCAAACTGAACACGGTAAATAATTTCCAAGTCCGATTTGAATCTAGTTGTCAAGTTTTTTTGGGTTTTCTTGATCCTGAAATTCATATCTCATATCCATTTTTCCTGTTGAGCTTCCGAATTAGTATTTTACCTACATGATAAATAAAAATCACAATAAAACATAAATCTAATTATTATTTAATAAATGTGCTAAATTAAGGGGATTAATGAAATTATAAGTGTAAAATGATTTGTTTCTCTTTTTTTAATTGTACACTTTTTAATGTTCATCATTCCGCGTGGAACCGGAACCTACCCGGAAAAAATCAGTTCCTAATTAAGTGGAAATGGAACCTACCCACTTAAATAGGGTACCCTATTAATCGGTTCCAATTTAGTTCATCATGGAAGGAACCGACCCAATTAAATAGGATACCCTATTAATCGGTTCCAATTCGATTCCGCGTGGAACCGAAACCTACGCAATTAAATAGGATACATTATTAATCGATTTCAATTTGGTTCCAGTCCTTTTCTGATTTACCTTATTTGTTTTTTATTGTCAAACTTTGAAAATACAATTGTTTCTCACGCTTGAATATTACATAATATTCATGGCAATTGTCCATACATAAATAAAATAATAAATAAAACTGCATATTGCATATTATTTTTGACTCAATACATAATATTCTTGTAAAAAGTGTCTGAGTTTAAATTGGATTTTAATTGGGTTATGAAATTAGGTTTTAATTGGGTTATGAAATTGTGTTTAAATTGAGTTTTAATTTGGATTTTAATTGGGTTTAAATTGGTTCTTAAATCTGGTTATGAAATTGGTTTTAAATTGGGTTTCAATTTGGTTCCGAAATTGGTTCTAAATTCGGTTCTCAAAACAAGTTTCGTCCATGACAGAACCAAAACCAGACCGTTTAAATTAGGTTCTTCCATTTTGAAACCGGAACCGGTACAGTTCCAACCGGTTCTGATTCCAAACCCGAAAAACTGATGTAGTTCCAACCGATTCTAGGTAGAACCGGAACCGGTGCTCAGCCCTAGTGACCCTTGGCATCATTTTGTGATTTTCGGTGAGATTTCTTTAACTACTTATCTAATTTTGAAGTTTAGAATGATAAATTTAAGAGAAAATGACATCTAATTATCGTACTGCAAATAATTACGACATTTAAATTCCTACAGTTTTAAAAAAATACAAGTTTTATTCCTCAACGTTAAATGTTTTTTTTAATTAAGTCAGTTTATATTTAATTTTGAATAATTTTTTTTTATCTTTTGGAAATTGTTTTTATGTATTCAAGTCATTTAATACTAATCAGATGAAAAATGACTCAAAATTAACTGAAAATATTTAACGGCATGAAGTTAAGTAGTTTTAGGTGTGAATATATATATTCATACTATTTACGGGAAACACATAATGTATAAATTACTTTATATTATTAGATTTATCCTAACTAGGCTTGAGTCTGAGAGTACTTAAATTTATATTCGAGCTGATATGACCATGTAATTATATCAATGTAATATTTTATATATAAATAAATTTCATCTTTCAAAACAAATTACGTTATAACAATGTGTAGGTAGTTAGATTTCACTTTTCCTATAATTAAATTTGAACCCTGTCAACGCCCAACAAATTTTAAGAATAAACATAAATTTTATTTTCAAAAAAATTATGATGAAATTGTTAGGGCAGATGTGGAACGACCTGGGTCAGATCGGTGTCTCTCGCAGTGAAAGTGGGTATAACTCGTAGATATCAAGATTAGTGTATTTTTAAATAATTTAATGAATTTCCATTAGCTCTTTGTAACCTAAAATGCTTCTAATTTTCTCTAAAAACTTCCAAACATCTAAAATATAATTTTAACATCAAAACCAATATCAACACATATTATAGAATAAAATCATGTTTTTCAAAATATCAAATATTTTTACAAAAACATAAATTTATTATAAATATGCACATTCGTAAATTTTGAATCCAAAACACAAACCAAATTAGAATCTCACAATGAAGTGACTCATGAACAATTATAGGTCACTCAAATATAGTCAAGTAATTCTAGAATGATAGTTATAACTCCAAGTTTTCATCCAGAATTCCAAACTCTAATTTTAAATTCATGTCTAACATGAATATTTTTTACCCAATTACAAGCATACTGTGTTTATGCTTCAAAAGCATCCATACACAAATTTATTAGCATAATTTCAACATCAAGCTATATAATTATGTATCAAATACAAACACATAGCTTATTAGAGAAGATCAAACTTACCTAGTAAGCTTGAACCAAAGATATAATATTCTCATCATTGTTGAAAAATGTAGAGAACTTCCAAAACTTCTCTAAAGATCTAATACAAGCTATGTGTTTGTATCAAATACAAACACATAGCTTATTAGAGAAGATCAAACTTACCTAGTAAGCTTGAATCAAAGATCTAATATTCTCATCCTTGTTGAAAAATGTAGAGAACTTCCAAAACTTCTATAAACACTGATTTAAGCTAATTTTTCTTATATTTTTCCTTAATACTTGTTTTCTTAAAAATTTGCTCAAGCTTGCATTTTATAGTGAAGCTTATGTAATTTTTAATTAATAAAAGTTTTAATCAACTTTTATGTGGGCTTAATCCAATTTGTCCAAATATATATAATTATGTGTGACTAATCACATTTGTCTACACTTTGATTTTGTAACATCCCCGATCTGTGAGATGTTACCGGCAGGGGATAGCAGTACTAACCCCATAAGCCTCTGACTAATTACCTATAACTGATAATAATACACTTTTCTTGATTTGACTATACTTTGTATGAGACCGTAGCCCAACTCGAAAACATTGAAAACCAACTCAATATTCATTATTATACTAGATAACAATTGATTTTACAATGACTACTCACATCAAAACTAATACAAGACTCATATTTGACTATGACTCATACTTGACTAAGACTGGACTTTCACTCAAACTCTGACTCATACTGGTGGACTCCATCCCTAGTAACTGTATCAATATCCGTCCTCCCAGGCTTGTCCTCTAAGGAACCTGCAAGATACAAAAACTGGAGTGGGGGTTAGACCGCAATACGATCTAAGTGAGTGGACGAAAACTGAAAATTGATGTAAAAGCTTTTGGTTTCAAAACCATAGTACCAAAAACATCTTTATATGAAAACTTTGTTTATGAAAACTTTGTCTTTCTAAAAACTGCTTTTGATATGTCGGTTTCTGAAAATTGTTTCTAAAATTTGGTTTCTGAAAACTGTTTCTAAAATCAGGTTTCTGAACTGATATGTATCTGAAAAACCCTGACGTATGAGGGCGTTACGTATCGTCATCCCCCCATACGCCTAACTGTAGCCAGCAGTGCAAATCCAAGACTTTATGGCGTTACGTATCGCCGTCCCCCAAAGCATGCCACTACTGTCTCTAAAACTGGTGGTCTTGGGGCGTTACGTATCGCCGTCCCCCAAGCCACAAACTAGAACTGGGGGTGCGGATCTATGCTACCACCTAAGCTCTGAACTAGAGTCCAGGTACATGAACCTATGCCGCCATCCAGGCTTTGAAACTAGGATCTAGGGATGTTACGTATCGCCGTCCCCCTAGTCCTCTACATGTGCACATGTCTCTGTCCGTCAATTCCAAACTGTCTCAAGTTACATAATGGGGAGAGTTTTTACCTCATGCCCCGAAATCACAATACATGTACTGAAAAATATTTATTTCTCAAATATACTGAGTAAAACACAACTGATGATAAAATGGCTAACACCCTAAAACAGAAAAGTAAATCTCGGTTTATATGAACAATAAATCAACAAACAAAATCAACTTTAAGAGAGAAGTGTCCACTCACTGTTTTTGGAATCGGGCTGGTACTGGATCCATTACCGAAAAGAGTTGCGATACCTGAGGATAATCTAGGATCGGGAACTTGATTAGTATATATAGTAAAATAAATCTTAATATCTAACTAAGCTTCATGATACATCCATAGGTTTTACATACGAGGCTTGTCACAATCATACTTTGATATAAAATATGTATATGAATTGTTACGAGATCCCAATGGTGGTCTCTAACACGCTAGGGTGGGACTGGGGGTTTAAAACTTATTTTGGGAATATTTTGTGTCTCGCGTCGCAACGCAAGAATGACTGCGTGTCGCGGCGCGCAACGCCCAATTTCCAATCCCCATTTTCTACTTACGTCGCGACGCGTCCTGGGTTTCCAGGATTATATTTTTCTTCTCTAAATTCATCCAAAACTCAAAACATCCAAATTCATTCTATATCCACACTTCCAAACCAAAAACTAACATACAATACATCATCTTATACTTCATTCTACATGCATTAACCATCAATTTATCCATAATTTAACCTTTAATTCACTCCACCCACTTTACCAATTTACACCCAATTTTTAACAAATGAAGTTTACCAACTTTTCTATTGACTCAAAACTAAAAGAGTCACTCATTCATCATCATACTTATGCTCACAACACCATACAAGTATCAATCATCAAACTCACCACTTTTAAAGAAATGGGTCATGGATTTCTTACCTTTTTCCTCTCGATTTTCTTTACTCTCTAAACTCTCCAAGGATTGCCAAGCTTTTCTCTATTTCTTTTCTTCATTTTCTTCTTCTTTTCTTCTATTCTTCTTCTTCTTTCCTCCTTTCTTCTTTTCCTTCCCTCTCTTCTTCTTTACGTTTTTCTTCTCTTTTTGTTTCTAAAATATGAGATTTGTGAATAGTGAGCCCTTTTTATACTAGGGCTTAAATGATATTAAGAATATTATGGAAGTGTGTAGAAAAATGGAGAGAGTTTGAGATTTTTTACATTTGGGTCCGAAATTACTATTTATCCAGATTTTGACTTGCATTTTTGACCCACTTCTGGTCCTAATTTGGGAAAATATTCAACATGTAAGTTGTAGGTCTCGGTCTCATATTTTCGATGATATAAAATTCATAAAAATTGGAGTTCATGCGAAAAAGTTACGCCCAAAATACCATGGGTTGACCAAATGGGACACTGAATAGTCTCGTCTCGGGACCTCGAAGGATTAACCGATCATCCCCAAAATCATACCATGCATATATTTGAGTCTCTACATAATTTATTTTATGTGGCTTCGTCCCGTACGTAACAGTACCACTGTATGCTGTAGTAAAACTACCGATCATTACAAATTCCCCCCTTAAATAAGATTCGTCCTCAAATCCTTTTTAAACTTGGAATCTCACCACCGACCAAGGGTACATGGTCTCTCTCTAGATCATCAGTCTTAACTGGCTTTATACTCGAAACCATCTTGTTTCACTTACTAGAACTCTTATTTCTCTGTAAACTAACTCATGCTCACTTGAGTCTTTCCTTTAACTTGTTTTCTGCTTCATACCTTGTACTTCTAAATTCTTTAATCGAGGAAGGGACTCTTCATCATGTTCCTATAGCTTCAGCTGATTACTATACATACACATGCTGAAATCCTTACCCAGTCTCATTGAAATCACTTACCATCCTAATCTCATTCTTTGATTCCCTGATTCTTTGCCATCTACAGCATCAGATTTTATTAATCATTCTTCTATTCTTCTTCTTGACTGTCTTCTTCTTATTCATATTCAGAAGAAGGTATATCCTATCTCTTTACAAAGAATTCAATGCTCCTTCATATTCTGCGTAATAATTGGATAAAGTTTGTCCAATCTTTTATCTCTATAGGTATTTGCGCTTCCTGTAACTGAGCTCTTTTACTTTGGCTTTGACCCTGGAATGTACATACGTACATATGTCTATGTCAGGTGCTTACTGTTTCCTCTCTATCATTTCTTATCTCTGCTTATCTAAATAACTTAGGATTTTTTTGTAACGTATGATCTGACTCCTTTTGTACCTTGTCCTCTATTATTGTTCACTTAATGAATTGTACTAAGAAAATTAAATCTGGTAGTTTCGCTGGGGCTGAACTGTATGCATATTTCTACTTAAATTGCACTCTTGCTGTAGACGGGGACGTTGGTGATTCAGTGCCGACTATAATCCATTCTTTTCTTCATTCTCTTATTTTTACTGCTACTGTAAGTCTGGTTTCGGTGCTCCTTACTGACTTGTTCTCCAAAGTCTAGTGCTATCAAGGGTCATTACTCAAATATACGTACACATATCATACCTTAAAAATTCACCCCATAAACTAGTTGCAACTCTGCAGCAGCTATTCTCTTTGATTCCGTACTATTCTGCACATCTACCAAACCACCCATACACGTGGCTTAGGCCGTCCCAAACCCGTAGTGGTTTGGTCAACTAAGTCTGGGGCTGGGTACTTAACGTGCTTTACGGGAATTAACACGTAAGAGATCTTTGGTTGTATTTTGATACAACGAAACCTTGTAGTTACACACTTTACCTTTTGAACTCTTATCATCTTCTGTTTTATTCTACTTTATCCTGAAAACTTTCATGGTTCATGTCTCTGTCTTCCTTTCTGAGAAATTTCCTCTTTCTTTACATACTCATTACTTCATCAGACCTTGGTTCCTTAGAATCTCAGCCGTTACTTGTCTACTACTTTATTTCTGTAGTACTTCGTCTTATCAACTTCTTCTTTAACTCTTTACTCAGAACTATCTCTTACTTTATTTCATTCTTAAACTGAATCTGAAGGTCTTATGCTAGACTAAGAACTCCCGTGGTCTATGCCTCTGGTTCCTTATCCGAAGAATATATTTTCCTTTCTCTATCCATTATTGTGTCTAACATTGGTTCATTTGTATCTCAGTCGTCACTTGATTGCTTCTTATCTCTGTACCATTCCGTTATACAACTTTTATGATTCTTTAACTTGAGGCTGTCTCGTACCTTTACTCTGGCCTCATACTAAGTCTGAAGATCTTCTTCCACTATACCTTATCTCATTTCTGGAAGTATCTTGAGGCAATCATCAGGATCCACCTCTACTGTTGTTGTCTATCGAGGGTTGGGAGGGTGGGACCTTGTTCTGTAACCTTTGTGGTTATGGTGATCTAGAACACGGCTAAATTATAAGCCTAGAACGCTCGGGCATATATGTCTGGTAACATTTCCTACACTATGGTACTACTGCTAAAACCGTCTGGTTGTCTTTTCCACTTTACCCTTGATTATCTTCAACTATCGAACCCACTGCCTTTGTATTTTTCTTTATTTCCCTGTAAACTCCCTCATCTTTGATTGCTCAAGGCATCTTCTTGTTAAACCTTGGGTTCGAGTACTATTCTCTATCTAATTTCTCATTTTTATTACCATGGGTCTCTTTTTAAGTTATTCACTTTAATCCTAAGGGTTGTTCTCCCTAATTTCTTTGTATTTCTAAGTCTTTACCTTATGAAGGCTTCTTAATTTAATTGATGGCCTCTAGACTGGCTCAACTTATTGTGACCTCAAACTCTTCGGGTTCATGCTGTTTATCTATATATTTTTTTGAACTCATCCATTTGGTTGTCTAGTTATCTCGCAATTCACATAACCTGTCAATTGCTATTTTTTACTATTCCTCCTCTTTACTAGATTCTAAATTGGGCATATTCCTTCCATAAGGATCTTCAAATACACAGTTCTACTTACACTTAAACTTGGTAACGCTCTGGTTAGGTGTTTGCACGCTTTCTAAAATTGAGGTTCTCGAAGAAAAGGTCGTCATTGGTTCTGCGGGGACCTGGTCAACTACCCCATGTTTTAAAATTCATTACTCTTTATTGATCTCTCTGAGGTCTTTATTTATCTTACTATCTCCAGACTTCTTTTCTTATTTCACCGTACGTATTGAATCTTCTTGTTACTTCCGTTTCCTTCTTGCTGTCTCCAAATCCTATTCCTCGGCTCCACGTCATACTACTGAGGCTAGTGGTGGTTCGCTCTTCTGGTTATTTCATAAATCTCTGTTCTTTGCTCTTGCCACCAATCACCACTATGGCACTTTGTTCTATGGTACATACTAGTACATTCATCACTTTTAAATATCCACATCCTCATGGGTTTGTTCTTTTATACCTCCATGTTTTCCTACTGGCTGGTGGGCTGTTCCTTAAGTTCTACCGTATTGGTCCATCCTGTGGACTTTTACCAGTGCTACAAATCTTGTGCTGACTTGTCTTGTTCTCAGGGCTATACTGGGTTCTCATTCTAATAACCTCGAATCTCCTTTAATCATTTTCTGGGTAATCTATTTTCTGAATGCTTCCATTTCTGATGATGATCTGTCATCGGCTTCTTATAGTCGCCTATATCCAGACTGGTAGGGGCTAGGACTAACATCCTATGCTTTAATGAGTTTCAGTATCCTTGTCCTGGTGCTCTGTGTCCTGGTAGGGTCTATTTCTCATGTAAGGTAGGTATGAGGTAGACTCTATCAGGGCAACTTCTTTATCTGGTGTCATTGAGGGGTTCGAAGACTAGATAGTTTGAGATCTTATCTTTATCAAATTATTGGGGGTAAAGTAACTAACTGTTTCCATTTCTTACTTGGGGATCTGGATCGGGGTTTGAGTATCTGGAGTTCTCTAAATCCTTGTTGGCATCTAGGTCCATTGGGGCCCTTAAGACTAGTTCCGGGTTTCTTACTTCTGTTATCTCTCTGGCTATTCTTCGTTACTTGGGGAACTCACTATCTATAAAAAGATCTCGAAGGCTATTGGATTCTTTTGGGAAGAATTTCCTGAAGAGGAAAGGAATCTTACTTCTACTGGGCAATTCTAATACTTGTTAGGGCTTTCTCTATTCTCTTTTACTGATATGGGTTCTTGTGTTTTCTTACTGCTCTGGTTCTATATCTCTTTCTTATTTCTGGTTACTTAAACATCCTTAATTTTTTCCTTACTTTTCTTCTAACTTTTCTCTTTCTCTTTTTCCTTATTAGATAACTTTCTATGGGACTTTACTATCGGCTTTCCTAGCTTGTACTGAACTTCGGGGAGTAATCTAGGATGATTACGGAATGATTCCTAACTAGAGTAAGGAAAAAGGATTCGGAAGCCTTGGAAATACTTGCTAACATGTCTGAGGATCTTGAGGACATACTCGAGGATCGGATACTGGAGAGGTAGTGCCCCGCATACTAGTATCCCGGACATACTAAGTATACAAGACCCTAACACTCTACCCACTGCAGTAATTACCTATAACTGATAATAATACATTTGTCTTGATTTGACTATACTTTGTATGGGACCGTAGCCCAACTCGAAAACATTGAAAACCAACTCAATATTAATTATTATACTAGATAACAATTAATTTTACAATTACTACTCACATCAAAACTGATACAAGACTTCTATTTAACTATGACTCATACTTGACTAAGAGTTGACTTTCACTCAAACTCTGACTCATAGTGGTGGACTCCATCCCTAGTGACTGCATCAGTATCCGTCCTCCCGAGCTCGTCCTCTGAGGAACCTGCAAGATACAAAAACAGGAGTGGGGGTTAGATCGCTATACGATCTAAGTGAGTGGATGAAAACTGAAAACTAATGTAAAAACTTTTGGTTTCAAAACCATAGTACCAAAAACATCTTTGTATGAAAACTTTGTTTCTGAAAACTTTGTCTTTCTGAAAAATACTTTTGATATGCTGGTTTCTGAAAACTGTTTCTAAAATCTGGTTTTTGAAAACTGTTTCTAAAATCTGATTTCTGAAAACTATTTCTAAAATCTGGTTTCTGAGATTATCTATATCTGAAAAACCCTAACGTATGAGGGTGTTACGTATCGCTGTCCCCCCATACGCCTAACTGTAGCAAGCAGTGTAAATCCATGACTTTAGGGCGTTACGTATCACCGTCCCCCAAAGCATGCCACTACTGTCTCTGAAACTGGTGGTCCTGGGGCGTTACGTATCGCCGTACCCCAAGCCACAAACTAGATCTGGGGGTGCGAATCTATGTTACCACCCAAGCTCTGAACTAGAGTCTAGGTACACGAACCTATGCCGCCATCCAGGCTCTGAAACTAGGATCTATGGATGTTACATATCGATGTCCCCCTAGTCCTCTACATGTGCACATGTCTCTGTCCGTCAATTCCAAACTGTCTCAAGTTACATAATGGGGAGAGTTTTTACCTCATGCCCCGAAATCACAATACATGTACTGAAAAATATTTATTTCTCAAATATACTGAGTAAAACACAACTGATGATAAAATGGCTAACACCATAAAACAGAAAAGTAAATCTCGGTTTATATGAACAATAAATCAATAAACAAAATCAACTTTAAGAGGGAAGTGTCCACGCACTGTTTTTGGAATCGGGCTGGTACTGGATCCATTGCCGAAAAGAGTTGCGATACCTGAGGATAATCTAGGATCGGGAACTTGATTAGTATATATAGTAAAATAAATCTTAATATCTAACTAAGCTTCATGATACATCCATAGATTTTACATACGAGGCTTGTCACAATCATACTTTAATATAAAATATGTATATGAATTGTTACGAGATCCCAATGGTGGTCTCTAACTCGCTAGGGTGAGACTGGGGGTTTAAAACTTATTTTGGGCAGATTTTGTGTCTCGCGTCGCAACGTAAGAATGACTGTGTGTTGCGACGCGCAACGCCCAATTTCCAATCCCCATTTTCTACTTGCGTCGCGATAGGCAATCCTTCTTGTGTCACGACGCATCCTCGGTTTTCAGGATTATGTTTTTCTTCTCTAAATTCATCCAAAACTCAAAACATCCAAATTCATTCTATATCCACACTTCCAAACCAAAAACCAACATACAATACATCATCTTATACTTCATTCTACATGCATTAACCATCAATTTATCCACAATTTAACCTTTAATTCACTCCACCCACTTTACCAATTTACACTCAATTTTTAACAAATGAAGTTTACCAACTTTTCTATTGACTCAAAACTAAAAGAGTCACTCATTCATCATCATACTTATGCTCACAACACCATAAGTATATTTTAGAAATAATTTACATTTGGGTCATAAAAATCGGAGTTCATACGAAAAAGTTATGCCAAAAATACCTTGGGCTGACCAAATGGGATACTGAATAGTCTCATCCCGGGACCTCGAAGGATTAACCGATCGTCCCCAAAATCATACCATGCGTATATTTGAGTCTCGAAATAATTTATTTTATGTGGCTTCGTCCCGTACGTAACAGTACCACTGTATGCTGTAGTAAAACTACCGGTCGTTACAGATTTAATCCAATTAAATCTAGACAAAGTTTAACCAATTGATTAGTTCATTGTCTACCACTTTGATTTAATCCAATTAAATCTAGATAAAGTTTAACAAATTGATTAGTTCATTGTATACCACTTTGATTTAATCCAATTAAAGCAATCCAAATACACCTATTATTATATATTTTGTAATTACCAAAATATCCTCCAATGGTAGAGATATTTATGAAATTACAACAAAGCCCTTATGTAATTTTGGATTAATCCAATTGGATCAAAGTAAATAATTAATATTATCCAATAACACTTAATATTTTAATTGATAATTATAATATCAAATATTATTATTATCAAACATCATCGGCTACCCAAGTGCTCAACGGGTACATTTCATATTGTGAGACTCTCTAAGTCCAGACACGTTCGTCATATAAGCCTAGCTTATATGTACGAGATTCAGCCACCTTCGAATTCGTAAAGAACACGAAAGATCTTTCTGAACTATACAAGTCAAGGTCGTCATATATGTTTAACAATCCATTTGTCGTAAGCTATCCGAGTTGTGCTTAGGAAACATAAATTACACTGTCAAGTTTTCGAGACAAACATCTCATATTGTCGACACGTCCATGATTTTTTACAACTAATCAGAACACTATTTCTGATATATGCGATCCATCCTAGGTGATCGACTTTGGCCAAAGTCTTAAGAATCGTGACTGATCATTTGGATACTTTAACCTCTTACGGTACATATACGGGCCGATAGATCCTATCTTGATACGCACTTGGTTAACAAGTGCATCGGTCCACACCCAACGAACATCTAGCGGTCGGACCATGAAATGTCTCTTACATATATGGTATCAAAGTGTGGAGGATCACACACAAATTCAATGTTATCCAATAGTCAAAGGATCACATATCCTATTAACAGTGGTGTGTACTTCCAACTATTATGAATCACCTATCAGTCATTTAGTATTCGCTCCAACGAATACCTACATGTCTATTCTGTTGGGTTGCGCAGTAGAAATGGTTCTAAACCATGGATATCAAGTATGGGTGTAATTTTAAATAATTTAATAAAATACTATATTTTATTACGAGTGTATTGGAAAAAACCGGGGCTGAATTGGAGTCCGGAAACTCCTGAACGGGATGAAACGAAATTGAACACGGGTAATGCATGGCACGCACGCTACAGTGAGCGCGGCACTGTAGCGCCCAACATCCTTCAATATTTTTTTTTGTTCTTTTAATTTCCTTCAGCTTACTTTCCAGTGAGTTGAAGGAATTAGGGTCTATTATCCTAATTTCTTTCGGTCTTCCCTAAACACTTCAAAAATACCCAAAATTAATTTTAACATCAAAACCAACATGTTATAGAATAAAATTCAAGTTTTTCAAAATATCAAATACTTTTACAAAAACATAAATTTATTCTAAATACGCACTTGCATAAATTTTGAATCCAATACACAAACCAAATTAGAATACCAATAAGAAATATCTCGTGAACAATTGTAGGTCACCTAAAGGTGGTCAAGTGATTTTAGAATGGTAGCCATAGCTCTAAGCTTTAATCTAGAGTTCCAAACTCTAATTTTATGTTTATTTCTAACATAAATATTCTGACCCAATTACAAGCATATTGTGTTTATACTTCCAAAGCATCCTAACACAATCAATTAGCCTGATTTCAACATTAAGTTATGTGATCATGCATCCAATACATAAAAGAACAGAACTTAAGAGAAGTTCAAACTTACCTAGCAAGCTTGATGCAAAGATCCAATCTTCTTCTCTTTGTTGAAATGGTAGGAGAACCTCCAAGGTTTGCAAGCTTCACTCCAAGATCCAATCTTGATTCCAATATTAGCAAGCTTCAATCCAATATCCAATCTTGATTTCTCCTAGATGAAATGTTGTAGAGACCTCACTAGCTTCTCTAAACACTTCTCTAACTTAGGCTAATTTCTCTAAGAATTGCTTGTATTTAGCTTTCTCAAGCTATTGCTATGTTTAATTAAAACATTCCTAAAGCTTGCTATTTATAGCAAAACTTAGGCAATTTTTAATTAATAAACGTTGTAATCAACTTTTATGTGAGCTTAATCTAATTTATCCAAATATATATAATTAGGTGTGACTAGTCTCCATTGTCTCTCACTTTGATTTAATCCAATTAAATCAAGCCAAGGATTAGGAAATGAATTAGTTAAATATTTGCCACTTTGATTTAATCCAATTAAATCAAGGCAAAACCACATATTATTACATACTTACAATTATCATAATATCCTCAAATGGTAGAGATAATTATGATTTTATAATTAAGCTCTTGTGCAATTATTGAATTAATCCAATTAATCCAATTAGGTCAAAGTAAATAATCAATGTTATACAATAACACTTGATTAACTTAGTTGATAATTATAATATCGAATATTATCTTTTATCAAAATTAATCGGCTACCCAAGTACACTTCATATTGGGACTCTCTAAGTTCAGACACGTTTGTCATATAAGCCTAGCTAATATGTACGCAATTCGGCCACCTCCGAATTCGCAAAGAACATGAATGACATTTCTGAACTATACAAGTCAAAGTCATCAGATATGTTTAACAATCCTTCTGTCGTAGGCTATCGAAGTTATGCTTAGGAAATATAGAATACACCGTCAAGTTTCCGAGGCGCACATCTTATGTCGACATGTCCACGATTCTTCATAACTGATGCGATCCACCCTAGGTGATCGACTTTGGCCAAAGATTTAAGAATCATGACTTTACTCACATGGATACTTAAACCTCTTATGGTACACATACGGGCCGACAGATCCTATCTTGCTTCGCACTTAATTACTGAGTGCATCGGTCCACACCCAACCAACATCTAGAGGTCAGACCATGAAAGGTTTCTGACATACATGACATCAAAGTGTGGAGGATCTCACACAAAATCAATGCTATCTTATAGTCAAGGGATTACATATGCTACTCGACTCGAGGAGATTCCTATTGACGGTGGTGTTTACCTCCAACTATTAGGAATCACATGCGAGTCATTTAGTATTCGGTCCAACCAATACCCACATGCCTATATGAGTTTCCAAAACTCATGGTACATCGGGTTAAACCATTGGAACTCCAATTCCAATATACGACATGTGCTAGTCTTCTAGGTTATAGGAATTCGACTGTATTCCAAAACCAACGACTATGAATATTTACTTTAAGAATAGTTTATAATAGTAATATTTATCCCAATGTCGGACCACCTAGTGTCCAGTATTACTACAAGACCCTTCTATGGTCGATGTCATTCTTAGCATATCTATACATCAATCTAATACGCATAATGACAATACTATTAATAAGGTATGAAATGAAAATATAATTATTTTATTAATAAATAATAAAATGTACAATTCAGATTGGCACTCAAAGCACCAACTCCAACATATACAAGCTTCCTTTGCTCATGGTATATTGGGTTAGACCATTAGAACTCTAATTCCAATATACAACATGTGCTAGTCTTTTAGGTTATAGGAATTCGATCATATTCCAAAACCAACTATTAGGAATATTTACTTTAAGAGTAGTTTATAATAGTACTACTATACCAATATCGGACCATCCAGTGTCCAATATTACTACATCACTATTCTAAGTTCGATGTCATTCTCAGCATATTTATATATCAATCTAATATGCATTATGACATAAATTACCATTAACAGAGTTGAAATGAAAATGTAGTTATTTTATTAATAAATAATAAAATATAATATACAATACATTATACGGATTGACGCTCCAATCACCAACTCCAACATACTCCCACTTGCTTAGTGTCAATCCGGATGGTATCGAAGTCTCATCTCCTCCACATGTTTATCGAATAACTTAGGAGGTAAAGCCTTAATAAGCGGGTGTAGGCACTGGATTTTTGCATGAAGCCCAATGTGTGAGCCTCGTATGGAGGCACTACCTGATAAGTCACGGAAGTCGCGGGAAACGAATGTCGGAAGGGAAAACTCTAAAATTAATACCTCATCGGATTTGAACTCACTAGCTAGCCTCGGGTTCACTTAGCCAATTTCTATTTTAAACCTTAGCCTCGGCCTAAAACCCATGCAACTCACAAGGCCCACACGCCCAAGCCCTCTCCAAAATAATAAAACCTCATGCAAAACATGCGCCAAATCCATTCAAATTACCTTCCAGATTAGCCAAGATTGAATCCCTCAAATTTGGAAGGAAAATCTTGACACACAAGGCAAAATAAGAGAGGAGGGGCGGCCACACACAAAAATAATAAGAGATGAAACCCAAGCAAGCACAACCAAAACCCTAGTATGCAACTATAAAAAGATAACCTAACCCAACCCTAAGGTTTCTTTCCTCTCTCTCGCCTCCCTCACTTTTCATTTTCTCCTCTCTAAAAAACACACACATTCACAGCAACTTGAAAAACACAAAAACCCTAGCTCTCTCTTCTCTCTCGCAGACACTCACGGCCATCACAAGAAACCTTAAACTCTCATTCCTCTCTCTTCTTACGACATCAACCAAAAACCTAAGCTAATTCTCTCTCTTCTCACGGCCAACTCAAAAAACTCTTCACGCACAAACAAACCCAAAATCCACCAAAGCCAACCAAGAATAAAACAACAAATAAAGCAAATTCGTGAACAAGAAACCCTAAGATCTCTCTCTCTCTCTTACTCTGAACAATCACAAAACCAAGCCTCACAAACTGCACCACACACTCATGGCAACACACTCAAAACACACGCACACAGACCACTCACAAGACACACCACTCAAAACACACACACACAGACACGCCACTCAAAACACACACTCACATACAGACACGCCACTCACACACACCGACACACACACTCACACACCGACACACACTCAACACACACTCACACAACAACAGAAATAACTGACGCAAGCCCTTCAACGTGAACAATGAACCTCAGCCCCTAAACCGAACAACGAACCTCAGCCCCCAAACCGATACCAACAGCAACCTTCCATCACGTGAGCAACAAACCGAATCAGCCCCCAAAATCAATCCAAAAATAGCCCTAAAACAGTCCAAAAACAACCCAAAAATAGTCCCAAAAAATCGCAAAACAGCAAAACAATGAGCAGAAATAGTAAAACAACAAACCAGAAAAAACAGTAAGCTTTAATCCTTCCGGCGGCATCCCAACGCACTCTTGAAAAGCGACTTAAAAGGTAAAACCTGAGGGCACCATTTACTATATTTATTTTGTTGTTCTGGATGCGACATGCTTGGTTGGACGTGAAATACGTCCAACCGGGCATGCGAGGTCCTATACTAAAAATGGCCAAATATTTTGGTCGCATATTCTTTCTTTCATTTTATTATTTATTTACTATATTCGTTTTGCTGTTCCGGACGCGGCGTGCTTGGTTGGACGTGAAATACGTTAGCCGGGCATGCGAGGTCCTATATTAAGAAGGTCCGAATCTTTTGGTCGCATCTTCTTTCTTTTATTATGTTATTTATCTTTCTTATCAATTTATCGTTGTTTATTATTTCGTAATTACTTTACTATTCATTTTTATTTACTATTCTGTACTTACTTTACCGTTCATTTATATTTATTATTCTGCACTTACTTTACCGTTCATTTTTATTTATTATTCCGCACTTACTTTACCGTTCATTTTTTTTATTATTACGCACTTACTTTATCGTTCATTTTTATTTTATCGGTACGTTTTTACCCTTATTCATGTTTTGTCATATCACTTCGCATTTACTTTCATGTCTATTTGCATTGTGTTAATAATTGTGTGTCATCCCTTGTGGTATATCGGATGGAAACCCAGACATAAATTCCATAGTTGAATCCGAATAGACGGTAGTGTGGTCTGTACGTGGGATATAACTCCACGTACCGCTCGGGAAATATTCATGCATGCGTGTTTATGTTATTATTGATGTCATTTTTATAAACACGTTCGAACGCGTTTCCGAACGCTACTCGAACGCATGCATTCTGCCTCATTTCGTTCGAACGCGTTTCCGAACGCTACACGAATGCATACATTCTGCCTCACCATGCATTCTGCCTTATTCCGTTCGAACGCATTTCCGAACGCTACACGAACGCTTGCATTCTGCCTCACCCCGTTCGAACGCGTTGTCAAACGCTACTCGAACGCGTGCATTCTGCCTCACTCTGCTCGAACGTGTTCTCGAACGCTACACGAGCGCACACACACTGAACAGTCTATTCTCTTACATTTTATGCATATTCGTCTCTTTAGTTATTTATTTTGCATTATGCACTTGATTATCTGCATTTATTATTAACGTTTTTACTGTTATTATAATTTACATTATCGTACTTCCTCGTTTAATATGCTTTTGGAATTATGCATTCGCTTTCATTTATATATATGTTTATGGGTGTGCAAACTTGTGTGTTGTTTGAATTACCTCGCATGTGTTGCATTAAGACTCGGTTATACCTTTGTGTGAACCCGTACATTATAATGGCATAAGTATGGGAACATTCTGAATCCAACAGTTTGAGGTCTTCTCTTGCGAGGGGTGAGTGCGACCTTAAATCATTTCCCAGTTCACGCTGGGTGGCGATTCATTTATTCTCCGGTTTAGTCCCTCGTGGGCTACTCCGTACTCTCTATGGGCTGCCAGCCCAACAATGTCGTGGTCGCACCTACAGCGGGTCTGTTATATTGTCTTGTCCTTGAACCCTCAAGACCACTATGTCTTTTCGCTTAATAATCTATTTAATCACGCGATATTTTATTTCCACGTGTTTAGACCTAGAATGCACTCTCGGCTCATTAGCATCTGCAATGGCTTTGCTATTATCATAGTACAGTGGGATCGAATCCGTAATACTAGACACAATGTCATGTTCTATGATAGAATTTCTAATCCAAACAACTTCTTTAGCAGCTTCTGAAGCCTCTATAAATTCCGCCTCAGTGGTGGAAATGGAATCAGTTGTAGAGCCTTGTTTTGAACATTGCCAACTAACCACGCTGCCATTAAGGGTAAATATGTATCCAGATGTAGACTTTCTATCATCCGGATCTCCCTAGAAGTGTTAGTCTATATAACCATTAACTTGTAGCTCATCTTCTCTATATATGAGAAACTTATCCTTAATACGCTTAAGATATTTCAGGATATGTTTCACGGCTGTCCAATGATCATTACATGCATCAGATTGATATCGGCGAGTCACACTTACGTTGAAACTGATTTCAGGTCTCGTACATAGCATAACATACATAATGCTTCCAAAACAAGAAGCATATGACAAGATAGACATTCTAACTCTCTTTTCCTCAGTCTAAGGCGCCATTTTCTTCGAAAGATATATGTCGTATCGAAAAGGTATATTTACTACCTTGCAGCTGGTAAAACTGTACATTTCTAACATTTTATCTATGTACGTGGATTGCGACAACCCTATAAGCTTCCTAACTGTATTCTGGTATAGCCTTAAACCCAGTATCTAGAAAGCCCCACCCATGTCTTTCATGGAGAAGTTCTTGTAGAGTAGGCTTTCACATTTTGCATCACACTTATATCATTCCCAATGATAAGGATATCATCTACATACAAAATAAGGAATACTATCATGCTCTTACTAACTTTCTTATAAACACATGATTCTTCCTCGTTCTTGATGAATCCAGATAATCTAATTATCTTATTAAAACGACGATTCCAGCTTCAGGATGTATATTTAAGTCCATAAATAGACTTCTTGAGCTTACAAACCAAATTTGAAGTCTCACTAGATACGAAATCCTCTAGTTGTTCCATATAGATATCCTCATCTTGGAATCCATTTAGGAAAACAGTTTTCACATTCATTTGACATATCTCATAATCGTGATATGCAGCAATGACTAAAAGAATCCTAATGGATTTTAGCATGGCTACTGGTGATAAAGTTTCCTCATAGTCAATCTCAGGACGTTGAGTATAACCTTCGCTACCAGTCAGACATTAAAGGTTTCTACCTTTCCATCGGACCATCGCTTCCTTTTATAAATCCATTTACAACCAATAGGTTTAACTCCTTCAGGAAGTTCAACCAAGTCCCAGACTTGATTGCCGTGCATAGAATCCATCTCGGACTTCATGGCTTCCTGTCATTTTCCTGAATCGATATCCAATATCATTTGTTTATATGTAGTCAGATCCGTTTTTTCCAAAAGGAGAACATCAAGGCTCGCATCAGACGTTAAAAACACTATATCTGGAGGCCTTGATATTTTATTCGACCTACGTAGAACCTGTGTTGTAGATCCTTCGCCTAGTTGGATCTCAGGTTCCTTAATGTTGTGATCAAACTCATCGAGTTCAATCTTTCTACAATTCCCACTTTCTCTAAAAAATTTCCTTTCAAGAAAAGTGGCAAAACGAGCAACAAATACATTTCATTGCTCAGAATCGTAGAATTGATATCCCAAAGAATTTTCAGGATATCCAACGAACATGTACTTATACCATTTGGGTGTTAGTTTATCCCGTTGCGCAACTCTAATGTATACACGACAACCTCAAATATTTAAATATTTAAGACTTGGATTTCTATCGTACCATATTTGATATGGGGTCGTAGAAACAGCTTTCGATGGAACTCTGTTAAGTACGTGGGCAGTAGTAAGCAAAACATAACCCCAAAGGTAATATGGAAAATCTATATAGCTCATCATAGATCGCACCATGTCCAATAAAATACGATTTCTTCGCTCAGACATACTATTGTTGAGGAGTTTCTGGTGAGTTATATTGGACGAAAATCACATTCTCTCTTAAATAACTTCCTAAACTTTTTTAAATGAGGACGTCCTTGTTTTACAAGATGCAAACTTTATTAGAATTTTAGCAAGGCTAATGTTTGGTCCTATTAAAATTTCATTTTAATTTTGATGCAAACTTTATTAGAATTTTAGCAAGGCTAATGTTTGGTCCTGTTAAAGTTTCATTTTAATTTTCACTATTTACTTCAAAAAAATTATTTGATATTTACAATCATAATAATTGAACCTCCTAATTCAGATCTAGCGGTATTTAAATATTTACTTTAAATTACATAAAATCTCCTTTAGCTATAAAAAGAAGTAGAAATTTGATGAATCGGCAATAAATATATATATATATATCAAGTCCTAAATCATGAACTGTTAGTCAGTTCTGTCTAGAATTCGAAACGATTTTTCATACCAAATCTATAATTAAATATCAATTTTAATTTATCCGGTGGATTTTCATCTCTATTTTATAAATTATTATTTATTCTTAAGACTATGTTGATGTGGTATTATTGTTACTGTCGCCCTTGTCACTAGCATCCCTCTATGCATACAAGTGCTTCCATTTCTCCCTCCACTTAGCAACTCAACAATGCTTAAATTAATGTATATTCAATTTTGTATATATTATCATTAGAAATGGCGCCAAATCTCCGGAAGAATGGGATTTGTGAGGGTTCGACATGATAGGGGCAGATGAATGAATTGTTTTTATATTTGTTGGTTAGACAGGTCGAATACGAGTATTAGCGTCCTTGTCATATGAACGAGACCCTACGGGGACTCGTATATTAGAGACGAATAAATGAATAATTTTTATACTATTTAATTAAATGGATATTGATATTCTTGTACCATACCTAACATGTTGTCATTCCTATTCATAATAATCATTGAGGTCCTGAGTTCGAATACAGAGAGTGCGTTTCTTGTAAAAGCATGAGACAGCCGATGATTTTACCTACTCCACTTAAGCCCAGAATAAATGATTTGTCGACAATATTTCCAACGATTTAAGAAAAATTAATCATATCAGAAATATAAAT
This sequence comes from Zanthoxylum bungeanum, assembly GCA_019454045.1. Lineage (NCBI taxonomy): Eukaryota > Viridiplantae > Streptophyta > Magnoliopsida > Sapindales > Rutaceae > Zanthoxylum > Zanthoxylum bungeanum. Next base: position 67,188 of record SKCR01009372.1, read on the forward strand.
TATATTCATGTTATATATATATATATATATATTTATGCATTCTCCAAGGTCCATATATTACTATTTATCCAAAGAATTGAAGCAATGTGACACGATGAGATGAAGATGAAAAACGTGCTCAAATTAGAGTGGATTGAATCAGTCCATGTGGCGGCACATGGGCTTTCCTTTGACTCGAGGAAATGTTAAACAAAAATTTGATGACTCATAAATTTAGTACGTGTCTTGTTCAATCCTAGCATGATTTGACATGATGATGTGATATATACTATATATTTTCCATGTCATATGAGAAATGTCTTTGAATATGTGCCCCGCAAAACATAGGTTTGATGCATGATATTATTTTGATTAATAAAATGTTATTTTATAATGTACTATGTGTTTTAGCATTTATTTATGGGAATTTAATAAAACTAATCATTTGTTAAAATGAGTCAAAATATTTAGGTTTTGTAAAAATAACCACATTCTCCAAAGTGGATCTCCGAAGTCTACATCGATTTTTTTTTTTATTTCAAACATCGGAGATTCGAAGTCTGAAGAACTTCGGATCTCCGAAGTCTCAAAAATATATAAGGTCGATGTCTACGAAGTGAACATAACACGATAAAAAATATTCGAATTATCCATCAAACTTAGGTAATCCGAACTTTTCTCCGAAGTTTCTTAGGAAATCCGAAGTTGTCTCCGAACTTGGTCCAAAATCCGAACTTATTTCTGAAGTTATGGTTGGCGTTGTTCCTTATTACTGCCCAAACAATAAGGAGTTCGCTCGATCCCAAAATATATGGATTACACACCCTATTGTTGGGGCATATGCAATAGATATAGAAGATATTACAGGATATGAACATATCGATTTACAGCGCGAGATGGGATGAGATAACCTTTATACGTTAGACGTCCCAGTGTATGATCGATTATGTCAGATGTTCATTAGTAACATCGATCCGGAAACGATTCAAAAGTACCTTTTTCAGTTTTCTACTTGGTTGTTTGAGAGGGGGTTGGATGTTACCTCAGACTTGATATGTGAGGTATTGAGATGTCTGGTTGTGGACGATATGCAGTTTGGGCCTTATAATGGCTGGCGATACAAACCATGCTTGATCATAGAGCTGTCATGGTAGGGTACTAGAAACGAGGCTTACGGCGAGTGAGCGCGCATCATATTATGATGGCTGATTGAACGCTCTGAGGCGGAGGCACATCAAACTAGGCATTTAGCCTATAGAGGATATCATTCAGATGATCATCATGTCGTATATCGGTTACCAAGATGAGGTCAATATTTTAGACATCGTCTTGTTGGGCTACATACTACAGGTCATATTTTTTATTGTACATATTATTTTTTTTTATATTTTGTATTATAGAAAAATCCTAAAAATATATTTTTCCTTACAGGGTCGTAGGGTGGACATATGAGCCTTTATTATAGGGCATTGGTTTCAGGTTCATGCCCATAGCAGGTTGGGAATCCCTATTGACATGGTCATCACCCGGCTTATGCAGTATTTTTAGCTGAATTTAGATGACGAGATGGTCTACTTTGAGCATCGACTAAAACTAAAAGGAGATTCATGCGACGGAGAAGCCTATATTGTACAGACACAAGAAATATTTTCATAACATGTATTGAAAATGATAAATACACATATATTTTTCATGATAAAAATTGATAGTGATTCGATTATTTAATTCGTTTTATTTATCTATTTGGTAGACCACCGTGCTACGTAGAACTAGCTGTCACAGGATTATCATGTTACTGATGATCCTCCAATAGAATTCGATGGCGCTGACCATCCTACAGTAGGCTCCGATGGTGTTGGCCCATCTTGCGTTGGCCCATCTCAATTTTCTCATCATGCATGCGATCCATTAGTCACTTTGTTACGTGACTTCTTGATTGCGATAGATGAAGGTAGGGGTGTTCGCGGTGCGGTTCAGGTTGATTTTTTCATTTTTCACTTCAAACCGCGCGGGTTGGCGGTTTGGAAAATTAGAAATCGAAATCGCAAATTTGATAAGGAAAACCGCGGCGGTTCGGGTTGGCGGTTTAGCGGTTTGGGCGGTTCGGGTCGGCGGTTTGGATTATAAATTTCTTAAGAAAATTTTGTGTGTTTTCACATAATAATTGAAGAGAACAAATACCTAATTTTCATTTATACATTGCATATTGTCATATGATCATTAAATATCTTAAATTTCATGGTTAAAGAAGAAGAAAAATATAAAATAATATCTAATTTGAATGTGGGTCGGCGGTTTAAGCGGTTCGGGTCGCGGTTTGAGTCAAAATTTACGGTTTTGGGTGGTTTGGGTCGCGGTTGGGTCAAAATCGCACACCGATCTGAAATTTACGGTTTGGTTCAGATTGACCCGAAATCATTTTTAATTTTTTTTCAAACCGCGCGGTGCGGTTCGGGTCGAGTTGCAGTTTGACCCGAAACCGTGATCACCCCTAGATGAAGGTTAGACGAGGAGCGACAGAAGAGAATGAAGGATCGGTGGAAAGAAATGGAGCGATCATTACATGAGGCGTTAGAACTTCTAAACATGATGTCAGTTGAGAGAGATACTAGGTCCGATGATAATGTATTGACTGACATTGATTTTGATGATATGTAGTTTTTTTTATATATTATATTATTTTCATTTTGATGTGTGTGTATATATATTTGAATCTCCGAAGTTTCAAAAAAAAAAGAAGTTCAGTGTGGACTTCGGAGAATATGGCTATTTTTGCAAAAGCCAAACGTTATGGCACATTTTAGCAAATGACCAATTTTTTTGGCTAGTTTTTTTAAATTCCCTTTTATTTATTATTGTTAAATATCATGAAATTTCTAAATCATTTATATAATCATTAACTGGACATATAATTGTTACATGCAAGATGATTCACTTTAAAAATAATAATCTAAATTAATCTGTAACTTAAAATAGACGATAACTATATTAATAAAGTTACTAGTATGGTCCACTTCCATTATGAATGAGATAGTCTTATCCGGACTATTAATGTAGTTAGACATTGAGTAAAGGTGTTTTTACAAAATTGTGATTATATAGGATTCGATAATAATAAATATGAATCTTAATTAAGTTTGCTAACAAGTATTCATATTTATCTATTATTGATCATATATACTTGAGTGATTAACGAACTCTTGTATATGATGACACGCTCACAAAGTGGTTCTTTACTCCCACGTATAAGAGTGCCGAAGTAATAAAATAACTCGGTAAGTTCGGAGTCGATCCACAAGGAATAAATTTAGTAAAACAAAATAACAATTCGAGTGAAATAAAAAATATTGGATTTGCTTGAAGTGATGGAAAATTTTAAATTGAACTACAACAATAAATTAAAATGTTGGGGTTAGGAGATCAACTCTTAATATTTCAAATATAGAGAAATCTTACTTTTTATAATATACAAATTATTATTATTACCTAGTTAATTTATTTCAGGAATTAATTATACCAAAACATATAAAACCAGCCATAAAGTCGGTGATAACATTTGTCTATAACAAGTCCAGTTAGGTACTCAATTATGCGGTTGTAAATTTTGTCAATAATTAATCCAGATTTAAATTACTTATTCAGATTGCAATTTATATATTATAATATAAATAATATTAATATATATTCTCATATTAAGAGCTTCACTCTTTACCCAAACACGATGGAATTAGCTACTCATGATTTGAAGAAAAACATGCATAATTTTATTACCGAAAGAAAAAGAAATTATAAGAAAGCTTAAAAAAATAAAACACACAATATACTCTCTCTCAAATTCTACAAGAGAACTTTGAAAGAAAGCATAAAGAAAAATGAGAGGTGAGCACCTCTATTTATAGTAGAAGTGCTCATTTCTCAATTATTAATTATAACTTTCCAAATCAAATACAAACAATAAACTTTTACTATTTTATTTTTTATTTTTTCTCTTTTGATTTTATTTTTTATTTTTTATTGATAATTTTGCAAACATGATCACAATCCACCTAAATTGGATTATGACATTTCAACTTTTTTTTTTACTTTATTTTCGAATAATTAAAATTACAAGCAATACACATTGATGTATTCACAAATTTCGACCTTGAAAACCTCAAAACTAGAAATTCTTATAAATAGAAATGTTATAGATATTTGAGTCTTCTTTCATCTGGAACTAGAATTGGCTCAATCCGATATCGGAGTAAAAATTTATGGCCAAATTATGAAAATTACGCAAAGTTGGAATTTCCGAAATTATACAATGTTAGAACGCCCTTTTCTAGTTTCCAGCCTCAAAAATCTAAATGTCTCGTCAATTTTTCTATTTATACATTCAATGTATATTTCACCTACATAAGAAATAAAAATCACAATAAAATATATAAAACATAAATTTAATTATTATTTTATAAATGTGTTAAATTAAGGGAAATAATGAAATTATAAGTGTAAAATGACTAGTTTCTCTTCTATTAAGTATATATTTTTTAATGTTCATCACACTCCCAAACCACCATATTACTAGTCCCTAGTAATTTAAGCGAAAAATTAAAAAAATTATTATCCAAGTTCGTAATTATTTTATTTCTTTCTAAATTATCAAATAAGCAAATTCTCATGTACTTTTTACCCTTCTTCCATACACACATAAAACAAAGTATCAATCAATTCATTGTGCCCACAATATTCACATGTCTTGTTGAAAAGAGAATAATATTTTTGTCCTAAAGTTATATTAGAATTCACACCTTTTGGCAATAGTAGTTTATTTATAAATACAAAAATAGTTTTTTTTTTAAAATAATAATACATCTTCAATCCTTGTAGCAAGCTTTGGCCAGTGACTCTCAAACCAGTTGGTTGTAGGACACTAAGTGTTAAGACACCCCTACAGACTTAATTGCTCGGATATCAGATGTTAAAAAGAAGAAGTATTAGATTTTCTTAAGCTTTCTCTTTAACCCATGTAACGAGCTTTGGGCCAATGACTCTCATACCAGTTGGCTTTAGGGCACTAAGTGTTAAAACACTCCTACGGACTTAATTGCTCGAGTTAGGGAGGTTACAAAATCGAACTTATTTAAAAACACTCTTTTTTACAAACATAATCTCTACCATTTTACGCGAACAATCACTGCTTACTGAGGCAAGATGTCCGGTTACTAAGTAAAAACTTGATTATTATCATTTTTTTATTTAACTAACTAAAACTATACTGTTTTACGCGAACAATCACTGCTTGCTGATGCAATATGTCCGGTTACTAAGTAAAAGCATGATTAGTTTTTTTTTTTTAAATAAAAACACAAATTCCAATCCCTTTAGGTGCTATTTCTAACAAACTAGAAAACTGGATATTACAAAATTTTCACTTACAACCCACGATTATATGTTACCGTGTATATTGACAATACCTGTTAAATGAGCATATGAAGATCAAATTTAATCAATATTATGAAGAATTCACAAATTTAAATGATTCAAAAAGAAACAAAAAAAAATAACTTGTTACAAATTAAATTGAGATACGTCTGAGGAGCGAAACCTCCTTACACTGCCATCTCTGAACAATAATTCCACTCAATTAGTCAAAAATTTATTATTAGTTTATGTGTAGTTTTTTTAAAAAAACACAAAACAAAATCAAAACAAAATATTTTTCTTTACACACAAAATAACAACAAAGTAAAAACAACATAATAAAAACTTTTTTTAACATAAACAACAACACAAAAACGAAATTTTTTTGAAAGAAAAACAAAACAAACATAAAAAAAAAAACTATCTAGTCAACTATCATCTTCCCCAAACCAAATTGAGACATTGTCTCCAGTGTCTGAATAAGAAGAAACAGAGTTTAGAAGACATCGCATTGTTAGTGTGGAATTGACAATTGAATCTACGACTATTTAAAAGAAAAATTACATATTAAGATCAAAGTCCACTCTACGCTTATTATCAGACCAGTTCAACTTGGAAAGAATGTGATCGATTTTTGGTTCATAAGCTAGGAGTTGAACAATTAATTCATCAGTTTTTCTTGCAGTTAGGACGATATATTTTATTGGTTTCGAAATGAACCCAAGTCTTTTGGCATCCGCAAGAAATACTAAAAGAAAATAAAAAACGTGATCAACATTAAGTAGTCCAATGGATTTTTGGTGAATGTTCATGTTCACCCATGATGCAACTGTGAATATTTCTTCCAATGTGCCTAGTCCACCTGGTAAAGCAATAAAAGCGTCAGCATGATTAATCATTTTAGTAAGTCTTTCAGACATACATGGGACAATGTATTCTTCACCATTTGATTTTCCGATGAGGTTTCCATCTACCAAAGGTTTTGGAATGATTCCCAAAACTTGACTGCCACTTTCTTGTACGGCCTTTAAAACACATCTCATTAATCCAATATTGCAACCGCCATATACTAAGTGCATGTTTCTTTCCGCCATAACTCTACCCAATTCTTTTGGAGCCTCAACAAATTCTAGTTTAGTTCCAGAGCTAGTTCCACAAAACACACAAATATTAGTGACTCGTCTTCTTGAAGTTGTCTCTATTTTTGTTCTCTCTTTTATCTGGATGTGTCGAAGAGAGAAATGATTATTTGAATTTATAGATCATGAAAAAAAGGTGAGTAACAAAAGCAATAGTACATACAAAATGACAATTATCAGATGAACAGTAAAATAGATCGTAAAAGTCAAAAAGTTTAGATATTGTCGGCAAAATAAATAAAGAAAATCAAAACAATAAATTAAAGTAAATCAAAATCGTAATTTACAGTAAAGGAAATCAAAGCAATAAATTGAAAAATATGTATTGGTAGTTGTGATTGCGGCTCACATCTTCCTCTGGTTTTACATCCAGTAACGGCTTGAATGCCATATTTGAGTCGATGATATACTTCCCATCCAATTTTCTTATAAATTGACAAACAGAGTCTTTTAAAGTCAGATTCTTGAGACTGTATTATTGTATTTATTTTTGAAATTATATTTGTAAGTTGCGAATCAATCTATCAAATCCATTAGGATGCGTCTCAAGAGTTAATGATATATTATCTAATGACTCATTACTCAAGCCATCTCTAATAGGTTGATTTTTGTTTTGCGCTTATTAGACATCATTCCTAAAGAACGACAATGAGTGTTGCACGTCCAACGTGCACATTTATAACAAACACCTAATTGTTTAGCTCATTGTTTCTTAGCATATGTGCTTTTCTCCAAACTAGGTACGTAAAAGATAAATGAATCAAGAAATTTAAGGAATCTTGTTTTAACCACTTCTTTCTTGTAAAAGGTTTAATATTTTTTTTGATGGTTGACGTGTCCTAACATTATCTTTGAAATGTATTCTGCGTGTGAATTTTAAAGGATAAATGTCTTTTATATGTTTTGAAGTCCATGCAATTCCTTGTTTATGTTCTTTCAAAACAAATAACTTACCTTCTTGATCACTTGTGAGAGAAGAAGAAATTATTGCGGGGTAAGTTTGTTTATCTCTAAGAAATGTACATTTCAATCTTTAAGGCAGAGTCTTTAATTCCAATTTGGGTGATTCTTCATGTTTCTCTTCTTCAAGTGTTCCTAGTTCCTCAAAATTTTATTTCCATCCATTGTCTTCCAGTACCTGTATAGAATCAAGTAAAGAAAATTCACTAGAAATATATGAATCTAATTGTGTACTTGATTTAAGAAAATTAGTTGTACAGATTTTCATAGGGTCAGATTCACTCCCCTGAATATGTTCTTCCACAATTGGTTCAATTAGTTTCATGTTCTTATTTTCACAGTCCTCATCGTATGGTTGCTTGCACATATTAAAAACATTAAGCTCTAACGTTATATTGCCAAGGATAAATTCATGATTCCATTCATGCAGTTAATTAAAGCATTAGATGTTGCTAAAAATGGGCGACTAAGTATTACAGGAATTGGTTTGTAACTGTCTGCTATAAGTTGTGTTTTTGAGACAATAAAATCCACATGATATATGAATTTATCGATTTGTAATTGTTAGTGTCCTATACATGCCCAAGGTCTCTAAGTCATGATATGTGTGTGAATAAATCAAAGACAAGTTGTGGAAATTACTTACTTTGATTGGTTGAGATTTCAAAAATTCAAGAGATGTAGATGAAGCTCCAAGCTTTCTATGTTGTTTCCAACTCAAGGGTGAGTTTCCCTATCACCTCACAAGACTCCTTAAATGCTAGTTTAGAAGATTTTGAAACAAAATCAATGGAGAAGAGAATCTCAAAGTCACGGCAATGAGGAAGAAGGAGAAGAGAGAATGTTGTGAATAGTAAAAGTGTCTTACTTCCAAAGTTGACTTGTCTTTAAATATCAAGGTTGTGTGTTGGATTTGGTTTGAGTGTATTATAAGCAATCTAAGCTTTACTCAACCAATAACAACTTCCATCAAATGTCAAACATGTTGATGTAAGTCAAGTGGGTCCCACCACTTTTAAATTCCAAATTTAAGTCGAATAACTCAACACGCAACTTTGCTCGGGCCCATATTCGTTTTATCTGATTAAACGAATTTTCCATCGCGACGTAATTAAATCCAATTTAATTAAATAATAATGCCTCGCCCTGAATTAAAATCCAATTTTAATTCCGCTTTGAAATCTAATTTCAATTAATATATCTAATATATTATTCAATCGATTAATGGGATCCGACTCATGTTGTCTCTCTCATCTTTAGTTTTAGGACACATGTCCTTAGATAGAGTGACGCCATGTGATACAGGAAGCAGTCCCCTCTTGGACTGATCCATGTTGAATCTATTCAACACTTTGTCAATGTACGAGCTCTAGGAGAGTCCAAGCAGCTGTCTAGATCTATCCCGGTAGATCCTTATTCCCAGAATAAAGGCTGATTTTCCCAGATCTTTCATGGAGAATTTTAATGAAAGCCAAGCTTTCACCGATTGTAGAATGGGAATGGCATTGCCAATAAGCAATACATCATCAACGTAAAAGACAATGAATGTCAGTGCGCTCCCACTAACCTTCTTATATACAGAAGGATCATCTTTGTTTTGAATGAAATCATATTCTTTTATGATCTCATCAAAACGTTGGTTCCAAGAACGCGATGCTTGTTTCAATCCATAAATGGATCGATTTAACTTGCAAAACTTGTTTGCATGTTTTGGTACGTCAAAACCGTCAGGATGTTGCATATAAACATCCTCCAAAAGGTTTCCATTAAGGAAAGCGGTTTTGAAGTCTATCTGCCATATTTCATAATTGAAATATGCAGCAATAGCAAGCATTATCCGAATTGATTTAATCATGGCAACATGTGAAAAGGTTTTGTCGTAATCGACATCATATCGTTGAAGATACCCTTTCGCTACAAGCCTAGCTTTATACGTTTGTATGTTGCCATCCATGTCTGTCTTCTTCTTGAAGACCCATTTACAACCAATCGGCTTAACGCCTTCTGGTGCATCAACCAGTGCCCAAACTTGGTTGGTATACATGGAATCCATTTCGGACTTCATGGCATCTTGCCATAAAGCGGAGTCGATACCTTGTATCACTTCCTCATACGTAGCCGGCTCATTATCCTCAATAAGATTGATATCTACATGAGGTGAGATCAGAAACCCATACCTCTCAGGTTGTTTTCTGACTCTCTCCGATCTACGCGGTTCTTGTGTATTAGAAGATTGTGGTACAGTCTCATCCCTGATGAACTGTTCGTGTTCCGTTTGGGAGTCGGCGCTAGGAATAGTATCACTATGATTTTCATCGAGTTCTACTTTCCTCCCACTTACCAATGCATTTAGAAATTCCATTTCGAGGAAAACTGCATGGAGAGCAATAAATACCTTGTTCTCTTGTGGGTTGTAGAAGTAATATCATTTGGTTTCCCTAGGATAACCTATAAATAGGCACTTATCCGATTTGGGTTCTAGTTTGGTGTCATCCAAACGTTTAACGTATGTCAAGCATCCTCAAATCTCTAGGAATGAGAAACCCGGTTTCTTTCCTGTCCAAATTTCATATGGAGTCTGTCCAACAAACTTTGACGGAACCTTATTCAAAATAAGTATTGCACTGTTCAATGCATATCCCCAGAAGGAAATTGGTAGCTCAGTGCGACTCATCATAGACCTTACTAAGTCCAAAAAAGTTCAGTTTCTCCGTTCGGACACACCGTTAATTGAGGTGTTCCGAGAGGAGTCCACTGTGAAAGAATACCATACTCTTTCAAGTAATCGATAAACTCATTGCTTAAGTATTCTCCACCACGGTCCGACCGTAATGTTTTAATACTTTTTTCGGTCTGTTTTTCTACTTCGTGTCGAAACTCTTTGAATTTCTCAAAAGTTTCCGACTTGTATCTCATAAGATACACATAACCATAACGTGATGCATCATTCGTAAAGGTTACGAAGTATTCATATCCACCTCTAGCCTGGCTAGACATGGGCCCGCATATGTCACTATGAACGAGGGCTAACAGTTCAGTGGCACGTACACATTTACCGCTAAAAGGCATTTTAGGCATTTTGCCTAATAAACAAGATTCACAGACGTCGTATGAATTAGGATCAAATCCGTCCAAGTATCCACTCTTCGAAAGTGTGGATATACGAGTCTTGTTTATGTGTCTCAGACGACAATGCCACAAATAAGTTTCATCTATTTTACTCATTTTAAGCCTTTTTTTTTGTCATGTTATATGTTTGAGATTTATTTATATTCAAAATATAAAGACCATTATTTACATCAGCAGTGCATATCTCAAAATCATCTTTATAAACAAAACACCATGTGTTCCTGAATACAAAGGTATACCCACATTGGGTTAAACAATATACAGATATAATGTTTCTAGTCAAACTAGGTACATAATAATGTAGGGGTTTTTTAGGGGGTGAATCCGGTAACGCAGCGGAAGCGGTGAAAATCCGATTTTCAGATTTCAAAACTTTTTCTCGGATTAATTAAATAAACATATTTATTTAATATTCCAATAATCAAATTATGAAATAAAATTCAAATGAATCATATTCAAGTGAATTTACCAAATTACCCTTGCTTTGTATTTTTGTCCATTTTAGTCCGAAATTGATCTAATCAATTTTGAATGATTCTAAATCATTTCTAAGATGAACTTATGATGCTCAAAACATCAAAACACCAAAAGCACCAAAATCCCCAAATTTCTCTCACAAGGCCGAGAGCCTCACTAATGTCCCATTTGGTGCACTTTGTCATTTCATGCTTCAAAACACATCAAGATGTAATCCAATGAACATGAAACTTTATATGCATCATATACACACACAAATACACAACATATATGAAAAGCCCCAAATTTGGAATTGGTCATGAACCCTAATTTTATAATTTCCACAAATTGGACAAATTAGACCAAATACATTAAATCAATTACTTCAATCATCATTCTTCCATCCAATCCAAGTCTCAACACAATGAAACAACTCAAGATCAAATCTAGGTCATTTAAGAGTGGGTCAATAACTCTAGATTAGCAACATGGTTTCAAAAACCTTAAAAGAAAGCTTATTACTACAATAGTCATACACTTCCTTCATCACACATGCTTTACACCTCCATCAAAACTTCCATCAACAAAAACCACAAGGAACAAAGAAAGAAATAACCTAAGGATATCATATATTAAAGCCTAGATCCTAAGGAACAATTCCTTACTAATAGCAAGTTGGAAAAAACTTACTAAAATCAAGTTTTTCTTTGATCTTTCTTTCTTTCTCAAGCTTCCTTTAAGTCTCTTCAATGGAGTTTATTTTTGGTAAAGTGTATTAGGTTATCAAAATGAAAATGAAATGAAAACAATATATACTTGCTTTATTTTTAGCCTTGGCCGAATTTGCCAAGCCAAATACAAGATAAGTAATTTCAATTTCATTTCAAATTAATGTTATCAACTTGCATAAATATCTTAATACAACTTTATTAGATATTTATTGAAGTCAAAAAAAGCAACTAACATCATTTACTTAATATATCCTATTGTAAGATATTTATATTTTAATTAATTTAATCATTTAACAATTAAATAATTAATTAATTAATCAAATACAAATATATTAAATATATGTATAATATTTACATTAAATATTAAAAACATATATTCATTTAGGATATAAGTCAAATAACTCATTTGGACTATTAATTAATGTGTATTTAAATTAATCAAGTATTAAATGTAAATACACAATAATTAGGCAAATGACTATCTAGTCCTTTTAGCACGTATCTTGCGTTTAACCTTTAAATGACTTTATAAATAATCAATATTATTTATTAATGTTGCTCTAGTGCTCTACGAGTATGTTTCATTATTGAGACTCTCTAGATTCAGGTATATCCGTCACGAAATCTAATTTCGTGTCCATAATTTATCCACCCGTAGATTATGACGATCACGGATAATCTCGCTGAACCATACAGGTCGAGGTCATGGCAAATGTATAATTCCTCCGTCACAGGTATCCGGATAAATCCCAGAGATATAGATGTAAACGTCAAATCTCTATCAGGATTATCCAGTCGACTATTCTATTAGCAATCTCTAAAAGAATGTTTAGAACTAGCTTCTAAACTTTACCACGGGCCCATGGTTTTATCTGATTGCTAATCATATGGACTACATATGCTTTGATACACAGAACTGACGGATCCTATCTTGATACACATAGGACACCCTGAGGATCTGTCTACACCTAACGAACAGGCGGAGGTCTGATCTAAATAGATCGGTGACGTGACTGTCGTCTAAGTGTAGAAGATGTCTCATGTGCCCACAATGGCATCTCAAGTCTAAGAATCACAAGTGCTACTCAACCCAAGAAGATTCTTATTGACGCTGGTGTACCATCCATTAAGAATCTTCGGTGAGTCGTTCAGTGTTTATCCGCTATAAACACCTACACGTCTATACTAGTCTCCAAGACTAATGGTTCATTGAGAAACCATTGGAATCATATATTCCAGTATACGACATGTACCGGTCTCAACGGGTTTACTATACTGACCAAGTAGTGTAAGCCTTGACCAGGAACTGTCTGAGAATGACAACGTCATGATACATCTCAATGTCTGTTGCGACGCTTTTGCAACTGTATCATGACTAATCATTCTAGGGTCATTACGTCTTTACCATATAGAAAGATAGATTATATTATAGAAACTGCATATATTATTCATAATAATAATGTTTTACAGAAGTATTTAACAGAAATACAACCGGGAATTGGCGCTCTGAGCACCAACCCCAACAAATAACAGTATGATAAAGTAAGTACATGCCCCGAGGGCAGTTCCAAAATATAGGTCCCAACAGCCAAAATGGTGACTCTAGTCCCATTTCCAACTTGAAGGTCGATCTCTCCTGAAGCCAGTCTCCTGCTAATCTGTAGATCATGCACATCAGTACATATATGAGTACCACATCCAGAATCAAAAATCCAAATTTTAAAACTAGAAGTAGACATGTTTATTTCAATAACAAACATACCTGAAGCCGGTGCCTTGCCCGCCTTCACTTCCTTCATATGCGCCTTGTACTTACGACATTCACGTTTCTAGTGACCTCGTTTGCCACACTGTAGGCATACATCTTGGGATTTGTCATTTGTCTTCCCAGAAGACTTTGATGATTTGGCCTTGCCCTTTTATTTTCTTCTTCTTCACACCTCCAGAAGTTTTGGCCAAGCCTTGGCTTTCTGAGATGTCAAAGCGAAGTGCGCCTCACGTTTCTTGCCCTTTAAAAGTTCTTTTTCTGCCTCTTTCAGCATTGCCATCAACTCTCCAAGAGTCTTTTCTTGGTTCATCATATTATAGTTCATGATGAACCCACTCTAGCTGTCAGGAAGAGACTGTAAAATCAAATCTATGGAAGTCTCAGCCTCAAAGGTTATGCCTAGTTGTTCGATGTCAGCAATCATCTACGACACATGGTGCTTGATAGATGTAACCTCTGACATACGAGAGCGAAAAAGCTTCTTCTGCAATTCATACTTTTGCGATCTTAGGTTAGATCGGTGAAGGTCCTTCAATTTCAACATCATTTCGTATGGATCTAATCCTTTGTTTTGACGACGAAATTGTGGGGTCATTGCAGCAAGCATAACGGATTGAGAAGTTAAGTTGTCATCACTGTGAGTCTTCCAAAGCTCAAGCTCAAGTGGCTGCTCAATTCCAGGCTTAGGCCCGAGAGGTCTCTCTATCGTATAGAGCATCTTCTCAACCCCAGGACAATCCTGAGGTTCATATCCCAGTCAGGAAAGTTCGCACCGTTAAAGATATTTTCACCCATGATAATGTCCCTAACGTTGATCTTTCCAGCCATCTTAGTTGCAATAGTCTAACTATTCAATCAACGATTTCGGGTACAGTCCAACTGTAAAAAGAAAACAATAAAATATTAGTCCAACTAATATAAATATATAACGACGAAAATAATTTTGAAAGCGCGTATTTGGCAAGTATTAAACGAAATTGCAAATTTAATATTGGCCTCCCACTATTTTTCGGCGAGCCTCTAACCCTTTGTTGAGTACTCGGGAAACCCAGTTTGCTAGTCGGCTAGGATCCCATTAAATAACACACAACCTTTACTTTGGCCAACAAGCTGTATGAAATTTAAATAGGTAGATCTCTAATATCAATTGGATCTCATCCAATTCCTAGATCCGGTAGGTGGACCTTCAAGTCCGAAACATATATCCAATATATGTAAATATATCCAATATATTTCCTAACATTTTCCTCTGAATCAACTAAGTCTTGGCTTTGGCTCAACAAGCTTAATGATTCCAGTTAAGCATGACCCATTGACAGTGGGAAAGCTTCGTAATCCACGTCGATGTACATAAGTGACCTTGACTTTGGCCAACAAGTCACAACTGCCCAAGACATGCGATATATAACAAAGCCTTTGTGGTTCAAACACATCCGCGATGGACATTGATCTTGACTTTGGCCAAAAAACTAATGTCAATCTTGGATCTTGAGAAAAAACCACTCAATGGAAGGAAAACACTTAATATTTGAGTGAGGATTTTTCGCGTAAATTGGCAACCAATTTATTATCTTTGATTAGGTCTAATCATACACCCTTAAGCATGCATTCTAAAAGCATAATAAGGCGTGAAATAAATTAATAATGATATGCGGATGGATATATGACAAACTTTGTTCCTAGAACAAATCTCTCAATTTCCTCTCTCCTGCTAGCACTATTCTAACTTCTACCCAATTACATAATACATTAAAGAAACCTCATTTACATTGAGGGGAATTGGTGAGAAGAGAAATACAAAGAGTAAAGAGATAATAGGCTGGTCACGCAGGTCCAATTTAATAAATTTTAAATTTATTACAATAATTTCCAAAATTACCCCCACCCTTCTAATATCCATCTGATATGCATTATTCATACAATACATCCAAGTATTCACACAAAACATGTTATTCAATCAATCTAATCCAATTAATTAATCTTTGAATTAATGACCATACAATGTTCAAACAACGATTTGATTTGCGCGAGTCCAACTCGTTTAAGAATAAATACTCAAAGTACGTATTCTTGAATTATATCGAACTACAATTTTAAATCCAATTTAATTTGTATCCAATACTAATTCATATTTAATTTCAAATTAAATCATTACACTTATTTTAGTGTCTTTTAGACTTAGATTCTAAATCTAATCTATATGGGTCTCAAAGGCCCAATTCGTATCCAATACCTTTTAATTAAAGTCCAATGGGCTTTTAATTAATTCTTAAGGCATGAGTTTTGGCCAATATGTTTGCCAAAAAATCAATTTAGGCCCATTAAGCCCAATTAAATTATTAAAGGCCCATAAGTTATATTTGGACTTTATGGAAATGGTTTTAGGCCCAATTTGGATCCAATCCAATTGTCTAAAACCAAGCTTGGCCCAACCAAGCCCATTAAGCCCAAATACAACAAAGTTAGCCCAATCCAATTCTAAAGACTAATTTTAATTAATATAACATTCCAAATATCACATTAATTTTAATTAAAGTGTAATTTCCATAATTAATTAGTTAAACTAATATTTCCAAAACATCAATTAAACTAATTAATCATGTTTTATCTTCCAATTTATGTCCAAAACAAATTAAAGCAAAATCAATCTATTACATGCTTCTTGTTCACGGTAATTTGGGGAAATGATATCCAATTTTTTATTTCAATCAAATTAAATCAACAATCAATATACATTTCATGCTTTAAACATATCCAATAGTCTAAAATCAAAAAATCACCATGATACAATAAGGGCTTATATTCGGCCATGGCTAGGGAATTAGGGAAATTTTGATCCAACCAATTTTCTCAATTCTAATGATGCACAAATCCAATTAATCATCATCAAAGCACAACCAAACTACCAATTTGAAAAAATCATGCTCCAAACACAAAATCCCCAAATAAAGTATATAAACCATAAACTTAAATCGTGCTTAGATATGGCTCTGATACCATTGTTGGTGTCCTACACATGCCAAGGTCTCTAAGTCATGAAATGTGTGTGAATAAATCAAAGACAAGTTGCGGAAATTACTTACTTTGATCGGTTGAGATTTCAAAAATTCAAGAGATGTAGATGAAGCTCCAAGCTTTCTATGTTATTTCCAACTCAAGGGTGAGTTTCCCTATCACCTCACAAGACTCCTTAAGTGCTAGATTGGAAGATTTTGAAACAAAATCAATGGAGAAGAGAAGCTCAAAGTCACGACAATGAGGAAGAAAGAGAATAGAGAATGCTGTGAATAGTAAAAGTATCTTACTTCCAAAGTTGACTTGTCTTTAAATATCAAGGTTGTGTGTTGGATTTGGTTTGAGTGTAATATAAGCAATTTAAGCTTTACTCAACCAATAACAACTTCCATCAAATGTCAAACATATTGATGTAAGCCAAGTGGGTCCCACCACTTTTAAATTCCAAATTTAAGTAGAATAACTCAACACGCAACTTCGCTCAGGCCCGAATTCATTTAATCCGATTAAACGAATTTTCTGTCTCGACGTAATTAAATCCAATTTAATTAAATAATAATGCCTCGCAAAATTATTATGAAAGTCGCTTACGAATTAATTCCAAATTAATTCGTTCACCCCGAATTAAAATCCAATTTTAATTCCGCTTTGAAATCTAATTTCAATTAATATATCTAATACATTATTCAATCAATTAATTCCAAATTAATCACCTTCTCTCTTCTAATAGAATTTTATCCCAGATAAATTCTTGCCATAATTAATTCTCAGATTAATTTTCTCTCTCTTATAATTAATCCCAGATTAATTCTGTTCGAGTCAAATGTCATCGGTGAATCTTTGGGAAGCGACCCAAGAGATCCCTGGATATGTTGGCAGTAAATCCTATCGTCGGACTATTCGAACACGTGCGTACCCCGTACCATGTTCTTACCGATTTACAAGACATGGTTGGCTTTTAGCAAATCATCATGCCTACCCAATTCTCCAGAAATATTTAACGAAGAATAAATAATCTTCATCAAGCGTAGTATACTAAGTATTGCGTATTACGATCCAGTTTCGGATGTCAAATGCTAGGCCTAGGGCTGAAATTGTGTTTGCCCCGTACGAAACATATATTGGATCACTAGCAACTAATCTATTTAATCCGATAATCATGACCTTATCATATTATCCTGATAGCTGCAGCATATAAGAGCACCAGTTCTGTATCCTGCGTGATCATCATCTTCATATGACTGAAGTGACACTTCCATCTTGACATCACATCCAAAACACTACGATTCTCGATAAACCCAGAAGAGGCGTACACAGAACCTGTTAAAGCCCCGGACGACCAAAACCAAAGCGTAATGATTGTCGCAAGTATTAGCGATGTGGATTCCCATAGATACATAGTCTACTACCAATGAGATTCCGACGGGTCTATCCAGAGTGAAGCTGTTCCCGGTCCAACGGCTAACAGAACCTCATATCACACTTGCATAAGTATCATATACTTAAATATCCCTAGTCGTTAAACTTCCATAACACGCACGAGTGTAATACTAGTCTATTCCGCATTATCGATGTCCAGTCTCGATAATACTACGACTAAGGATATTTAATGATTAAACCGTTCGTGGATTGATATTGTCTCATATCTTATTAATCCAGAACTAATCATAAAGACTTTTATCATTTATATATATCAAAGTAATCTAATTACAAAATGATAAAATAGCAATTTCCTTTGTCACATAGTTAATTTGTACAAAAACCACAATGTCTTTTACAAATAGTGATGTTTTGGGTCACAATTGTCCAACAGTAATAACACATTTTCCACAATTTATTTCGATACTTTAACTGATTTATCGGCAAGTAAAAGAGTAGTTGAAATTGGTTTTAACTCGCAAATATTAAGTTATTGGTAAACCGAAAATGGAAGTAAATTGACACTTGCTCCAAGAACAATCTATACATATTCAATTTTATGATTTTCAATAATATATAAAATAGTTGGACAACCGGGTTTTTATATTTTAATGCATTATTGGTCGAGAGAATTGAACTTAACTGTTCAGCTAGAAAAGCTTTCTTTCTTACCCGATGTTTTCTTTTAACGGTACATAAGTCTTTCAGAAATTGGCATAAGATGGTATCTGTTGGATGGCATATAACAAAGGAATATTGACCTTTACTTGTTTGAATATTTCATAAAGCTCTGGGGAATGGTTCAATTTTGTTGTTTTTAATGCTTGAGGAAATGGAAGTGCATGAAAAAAATATTATCATCAACGATAGGTAATGGTTCATCAACCATTTCCTTACCCTCTGAATCTGATTTATTTTCATCTTCGCAAGGTTCAAGAATAGGTCTGTGGGTGACCTTACCACTGCGAAGAGTAACAACAGACTTGACTTGGTCTATGTGTTGACAACTAGAACTACCATCGTGAGGGTTTTGATGACCCTTGGGGTTTGGACCTGGTTTTGCATAAAACTTCTATTTCTCATTAATGGTCAATGCATATGTGATTTTAGAGAAAGTATCTTTCAGATCAATCAATGTTTGCATATTTTGATTTTTGATGACTTCTTATTTCTCAATGAATGCATGCAAGGTATCCTCAAGGGTTTTCCTATGTGGTGGGACATATGGTGCTTAATTTTGGGAATTTCGAAAATTTTGGTGTACTTGGGGAGGTTGTTGTGATGGTTGTGCTTGGTTATCATTCCTCCAATTGAAGTTTGGATGGTGATGAGCAGAAAATATATCAATATTTACCACCCCTTTTACTTAATATTTTGTATAGTTTCTTGAGTTTTATGAATGTTTTGATGTGTTTTAGTTTATTTTATAGATAAAATAAAATCGGGACTCAATGGAATCAATTAGAACGAAATATGGAAAAAATAAGGGTAAAAACTGGACTTGACATTTGGATTTTAGAGGTTGGAAACTTGAAATGGCGTTCTAACGAAGTACAATTTTAGAAATTTCAACTTTGCGTAATTTTCGTATTTTGGCCATAACTTTCTACTCCGATATCGGATTGAGGTGATTCAAGTTCCATATTAAATAAGACTCAAAGATTTATAACTTTACGTTCATAATAATTTCAAATTCTGAAGTTTTCATGACCGAAATTGATAACATATCCGAGAGTATGTTATGTATAATTATTAAAGTCATTTTCAAAACAAACAAAAAAATAAAATAAAAAATGAAAATTGTCAAACTTCCACCAAACATGCTTGCATGTTTGATGGCGGATTTGGTGGAGAAATTGGTGAAGGCAAAATTTTACCTATAAATACAAAGTCATTTCATTTTTAAAATTCATACATTTTTTTTTAGGATTTCCTTAAGAATACTAAGAAGATTGTATCTTTTTTTTATTTACAGCTTTATGTATTTAATTTTTTATTTTACGTAATAGTTCTTTCTTTACTTTACTTTTCAGTCTTTATTTTTACTTTTTCAGTATGAGGAGGTAACTCTCATCTGCTGGGGTGAAGGGTAAAGCTTTTATTACTAATATTTAGATTAATCTCCCTTAATTATAATATATAAACTATTTAAAACATGACTTAATGGGATACCGCCTTTATGGTCGGTTGGACTTAATTTAATTGATTTTTAACCTGACTAAATTGGATACCGCTCTTATGGTCGGTTGGAATTAATCATAAATCTGACTTAATCAGGATACCGCCTATATGGTCGGTTGGTAATGTCATGTAAAGTTTATATGTTATAATAAAGGAGATATCTAAAATAGAAGTAATAAAAGTGGATACTCCAACCCCCATCATTTTCTTTATTGCTTCATTTACCTTTTTAATTTCCAAGCTTTACTTTATGTCATTTACTTTATTTATGTCATTCCTGAGGTTGTTCTCCATTCCCAAAGTTATTCATCCTCATCGCTTTTTCTTTTTCTTCAAAGCCTGTGAACACAAAACAAAAATTGAGCGTATGCGACATATGCGCATGTATGCATGGATGCATTCCCTATTCCGATGGGGTTTTTTTTATCCTATTGGCTTGATGTTATCATTGGTTAGGCATAGACCCGGCCGGCGGTTCGGTTCCGGTTCGGAACCGATCCGGCCGGTTTCGGGTTCCACAAGTGTGGAACCGGAACCTTGAACCGAACCGGAACCGACCGGTTCGGTTCCAAAACTTTTTTTTTAATTTTGAAAATTAATTAAAATAAATGAGATTAATTTTATAAATAAAAAAAATTATTACATTGAAGAGCTTGAGCTTAAATTTTTAAAAATTTCAGTTGCCTACGTATCCTCCAAGGGTGAGAGGAATCAAAGCTCACGTAGTTCCATTACAATTTTAAGACATATCCCCTTTGTAAATTACAGTTTTACAATTATCAATCATCATTATCAGTTGATCATTCGGTTCCAGTTCCGCTTGCACTTGTTGTTGCACTTGTAGAAGCATTATCGAACAAATCTTCAAAATCATCGGGGGCATCTTCTTGTTGTCTCAGATCAGCTCGAGTCCAATCATCCACACAAGCTGTTGCTTCTAGAGTGCTTGGATGTAATGAAGATCGCCTAGATTCCAATATATTACCTCCCAAGCTGAAGGCTTGCTCAACCGCAATTGTGGAAATAGGTGCTGCCAGTATCTCTTTAGCAATAATTGAGAAAATATGATATATATTTTGATGTTGGTTCCACCATTCAAGGATTTTAAAATTTGTACTGCATAAACTTTCATTAGAAAACTCAAAATTTTTAGATAAATAATTATCTAATTTAGGGTTATTAGTTGTTGTATCCCTAGCTTTTTTATTTCGTTGTAATAACCAACGATCCTCTGCGCTAAGTCTTGTTTGAATTACCGGTTCGCTACTACTAGATTCACCTATTCACCTAATGTTCCTAAGTTATATCTTACAATATAATCATTAAATAAAATAATTAAATCATTTCTTAATTTCGTCATTATGCTTGTAATATCAATTTCATCTAATATTCCTAAATAACCATAGTAAGCTTGTAAACCACCATTCAAACCTTCTAATTTAAATCTAGGATCAAAAACAACAGCAATAAGATAAAGTAAAGGAATTTCACTAAAATAATTCAACCATTTTACCTTCATAGCAGTAATGGCTTCCAACAAAACAATATCATTAGGATCGCTACTGTCAACATGCTCATCGAGAGTGCCAACAATATTCAAACTCTCAAGAAGAAATAAATGTGCTGTAGGATAATAAACACCGTTAAAAACTAAAGTAGCATCATTAAAAACTCTTAAAATATCTAAAAAAATTTCACAAATATCCCATTGACTAGGATAAAGTGTGATATTTTGAACATGTTGAGAAAAAAAAACTACATAATGTATCTTTGTATTGAAATGCTTGACATAAAAGAAAATAAGTAGAATTCCAACATGTTGGAACATCTCTTGAAAATTTAATCGGTTTAATACCATTTATTTTACAAAACTTGGTTTATTCTCTCATAACTTGAGAATATGACCAAATACAGTTAAGTGTCGTTTTAATTGGATCAAGAAAAGGTGATAATAATTTTAGACCGTCTTGCACACATATGTTAAGGACATGACATGTACAACGAATATGAAAAAATCGACCCCCTAAATTTGGTTCACATAAGGATTTTAAATCACTGATGGATGCAGTATTTGCAGATGCATTATCAAATCCAATTGTTAAAATTTTTTCTACTAAACCATATTCATCAAAAATTACCTTCATCATTCTATAAATATTATGTGCAGTATGTTGGTCATCAAAAACTCTAAATGCAATAAGTCGTTTTTGCATGGTAAATGATGCATCAATCCAATGACAAGTCATACCCATGTATGGGTGTATTTGCCAATGGTCACTCCAAATATAAGAACATATAAAAATACGACATTCATCTCTTTAAATATTTCATTTAAAATAATTTTACCATCTTTATATAATTTGAAAATATGACATTTTGTTGTGTTTCGAGTCATTCTACATGCAGAAGGGTTTAAAGCATTATGCACGTAATTAGTAAAATGAAGTTTTTCACCAAACTTAAAGAAAGATGTGCCATACAAGTTAATTTCGTAAATTCTTCTCTATTTTTTGCATCAGAATATTTAAATAAATCTACACTACTCGTGCCTCTACTAGATGATGCGTACCTGGCCATTTGAGTTTACGTCGTATCAATTCCAAGTTCAACCGGATGATTTCTTTCCAGGTGCTTGATCATATTGCCGTATCCACCAGAACATTTATAGGTAACCCCACAATAGTTGCAAATTGCTCGTTGTGTATTATCTTCTAGGCGTTCCAAATGAAAATGAATTTTGAAAACATCCGAGGAACGAGCCTTAACTTCTCTTCTCCGTGATTCTGCACCGACACTAGGGCCGCTCTCTTGGGTTGGTATATTTGACATTATGTTCTCAGATGAGCTTGCCATTTTTCGTTTGAGAAATTAGGAAGAAAAATAAGAAAATTGAATAATTGCGAATGATAACAAATTAACACCTAATTGAATTGAGATTGAGA
Organism: Zanthoxylum bungeanum; assembly: GCA_019454045.1. Lineage (NCBI taxonomy): Eukaryota > Viridiplantae > Streptophyta > Magnoliopsida > Sapindales > Rutaceae > Zanthoxylum > Zanthoxylum bungeanum. The sequence goes on from SKCR01009372.1 coordinate 90,310, forward strand.
ATAAGATTATAAGAGAATTGTATTGAAGTGAGATTGAGAATAAGAGAATTATAGAAAATGAGAGAGTTGAGAATTTGGTGTGTTGAAATAATGAAAAATGAATCCTATTTATAGAGTTTTAGAATTTTTTTGATACAAAAAATGCCCATAAATATAACCATTTTATTACCTTTATTAGGGATATATTAGTAATTTATATTTTAATTTATAAATTATTTTTATTTATTTTTTCTTATTTGGGCAGGGACTAACTACAAGTTTCCATCGATCGGCCTCTCATTTCCATTAGGACAGAGCATAGCCCCTTGGAAGGAGGACTCTCTAGAGGAGTCGAGTTCAAGGCATCAATAGTCGTCCTCTCCCTCACCCAACTCATCGTATACTAAAACAGCTATTAGGGCCGGGACGAGAAGAATCAATCCGCCTCGCCTATCGATTATCTGGAACCCTACGGTTCCAACCGGAACCGTTCAGTTCCGGTTGGAATCGTCGAACCGGTGGAACCATACGGTTCCACCGGTTCCGACCGGTTTGAGTTGGGGTCAAACCCCAACTGAATCGGTCGCCAACCGGAACCGGTTGGAACCGGAACCTAGTTAGGCATTCTTTACGCTAGAAGTGCCCCGTGGCCGGGTCTAGTTAGGCATTCTTTGCGCTAGAAGTGCCCCTTTAGGAATCCTTTTGGCCTTTGGTTCCCTCTTGGCATGCTTTTCTTCTGCCAATTCTCCTATGGTGATTGCTCAGTTGTCTTTAGTCTCATGGCTCAAGATCCCGTTGTGTCCCTTATTCGCGGGGTGGTAGACTGGTCATCCCCAGAACTGGCTCAGCTTTCTGCTCTTCGCTACCTGCACCAGGTCAAGGTGGATTACGCCTTTTTGAAAGCGGCCTCATCCTTTTGGGATACTGAAAATCATGTCTTCCGATTCCCAGATTTCGAAATATGCCATCTCCCTGAGGAGTTTGCTGCCTTTCTCGGCTTGCATTTTTCTCTTACTACCCTTCTCGGATATTGAAAATCATGTCTTTTGATTCCCGAAGCTTTCCTTGTTTTGTAGGTTTGTTCTATCTTTTTCCCAAGCTGTCTTTTCATATTTTCAACTTAGCGGATTGCTCTATCTTGCCTGAGTCGCCTTTTCAGGTTTTCAACTCAGCGATATACTCTTTTTTTTTCAGATCTGTCCTTATTCTCGAGGCTCTTTGCTCGTCCTCATTCCCGAGGTTGTTCTCCATTCTTGGAGTTCTTCTCCTAGATCTCATGACCTTGGTCCAGCATCTAAGAAACAAAAGACGTGATTTGTAATTACTTGACTCTAATATTTCCCGGTTAGCTGGGATTTATGCAATCTATGAACATCTTGAACATTTGTTTCAATAAAGCCGTTTGCATTACTTCTTATTACATATGTAGGAAATAAACTGCATTGCAAGGGTACCCCTGTCGCTAACTGTTCCTCACGGATTTTACAATTAGCCATTTTTCTTGCTCACTCATGCTCTATATTTTGCTTGGGCTGTCCTTTGCGGATTTTCAACCCAACGAGCCTTTCATTTTTTTCCTTTTTTTTCTTTTTTTATGCAAAGTATTGTTTCAGCCTGTCCACGTTGATGGGCTCGGTGAACTCGTTCCCTTCCAAATCTGACAGTCTCACTCCCACATTCTCCATCACCTTATTGACTAGGTAAGGCCCTTCCAATTGGGCTTGAACTTTCCCCTTGGGTCCATTATCAGTGGTTTCGACTGCTTGAGCACTAGATCACCTTCTCTGATCTTGGTGGGACACATCTTCTTGTTGAATACCGTGGCCAACCTTTTCTGGTACAGCTGCATGTGGTACAAGGCCTTTATCCTTTTCTCATCCAGTAATGCTAGCTGTTCGAACCTCTGTGAGGCCCATTCATGCTTAGGCAATCCTGCCTCTGCTAGTACCCGCATTGAGTGTATCTCTATTTCCAGCTCCTTTGTAATTCACCGCCCCGTCAAAATACATATTCCACCCCTGGACCGTTATGGATTGAACCTCCTCGTCCGGGAATTTGAACTTATTCTATGGGTTGTAATGCCAAGAATTCCGCTACGGCTCGCCCTTTGATTACCTTAGAGGTGAGGTATTCTATATCAAATTCCGTCAGCAACACCAACCATCTTCCCAACTTCCCTACCAGTGAGGGTACTGACTGCAGATACTTTAGGGGATTCTCCTTTACTACCACTTGTATCTTATAGGATTGGAAGTAATGACGCAACTTTCGGGAAGCCCATATCACCGTAAAACATATCTTTTCCACCTCTTGATAGAAGGCTTCATACGAAAGCATCTTCTTACTGAGTTAGTAGATTGTATGTTCCACCTCTGTCTCATCTGTCTGTATCATCATCGCCCCCCGCGCTTCGGGTTCTATGGCTAAATACAACACCAAGGGCTTGCTCGGCCTCAGAGGTTTCAAGACGGGTGGTTTAACTAAGTATTCTTTGATTTTGTCAAAAATTTCTTGACATTGCCTATTCCACTCTACAGGCTGGTCTTTCCTCAATAGCTGGTCCTCCCATTAATACCGTATGCCCCAAAAACTTCCTGGATGTTACGCCAAACACACACTTCTTGGGGTTGAGTCGGAGGTTGTACTTATCGACTCTTTGAAGGAATTTCTCCAGTGCTTCTATATGTCTGGCCCTCGTCTCTGATTTAACCATCATGTCATCCAAGTATACCTCAATCTCCTTATGCATCAAGTCGTGGAATAATGTAGTGGCCATTCGTTGATAAGTGGCTCCCGCATTCTTAAGTCCAAACGGCATCCCCTTGTAACAATATGTACCACACTCAGTGACGAAGGCAGTCTTATGTTTATCTTCTTCGGCCATGAAGACCTGGTTATAACCTGAGAATCCATCCACGAACAAGTACATAGCAGATAGAGCTGCGCTATCAACCAACACGTATATATGAGGTGGGGGAAAATCATCTTTTGGGCAAGCTTTGTCGAGGTCCTTATAATCTACGCACATTCTGGCATTTCCATCCTTCTTCGGTACCGGCACAATGTTGGCTAACCACTCGGGGTACTTCACCACCTTTAGAACCTCACATCTATCTGCTTCTTGACTTCTTCTCTAACCTTTTCGGCCCATTCTGGCATCATTCTTCGGAGCTTCTGTTTTACTGATCTCATGTTCGGATAAGTTGGTATCATATGTTGGGCAATACCCCTGTCCACTCCTGGCATGTCTTCATGGGACCAGGCGAATACTTTTGCATATTTTATTAATATTCTCTCTAATTCTTTCCGCTCATCAGAGGTAACCTCACTTGCAATTGAAATTCCCTTGGGGTTTTCACATGTACCAAGATTAAATGCATTTGTCTTTGTTGAGTTAATATCAAATATGATCATATCATGCATGTTATGATGCAGACTAACAGGAAAAGACTCGAACAATTAAGTAAAATCAATGTCTTTACTATTAATAAATGCATGACTACAATCAAATAAGTCAGGAAAATAAACATCTTTGTAATTTGCAGCCTCATATTCTTCCGTCTCCTTGCTTTCTTCGAGCGTCAGATTCTCCAACTGCAGTAGTTATTCTTCCCATTTATCTTCCTATTTTGCAACTTCTTCTGTCTGTGGTTCTTTGCCCATCACATCTTTGAAGATTTCGAATCATAGTATTATGATCCCATTAACTTCTATGGGTTCAGGCTCTCCTTGATATCATGTGGTTTTCACAAAGTATTTCATCAGCTTCATCCCTTTTTTTCTTGGTCTTCGATTCATTCCCATCGGATTCATACCCCAATCCTCTCTTACTGGTCTGTCCCTTGAAATCTGGCAGTGCTCTTATTCCCTAACCTCTAGCACTCAAACCTGTGCCCAGCTCATAGTTCATTTTTTCCATGATTCTAGCCACTTTAGGGTCCACCCATTCTTTGAAGTTTTCCGCCACTTGGAACCTTGTGAAAGGTTGTATGTCTAAGGCAGCCACAACATTGTCTACTTCAGCCCTAATGGTGACAACTTCTTCTTCATACGAGAACTTAATAACATGGTGCAAGGTGGATGGCATGCCCCAAAGTTTATGAAACCATGGCCTCCCCAATAACAGATCAAATGTAGCTAGGATATCAAGCACTGTGAACTCAACCTCGTCTTCTATTGGGCCCACTTTGACTATTATGATGAAAGTAACTTCGACTCCCCGCTTGCTATCGTCATATGCTTTGATAGTCATGTTGGAGGGGCTTAAATTTGTTGTCCGCATACCCAACCTTGACAAAATCTTCAAAGGGCACACATTGATATATGACCCATCATCCACCATCACACAAGATGTCTTCTTGCATCTTAAATCCGCTTTTATGAATAACAGCTTGTTGTGATTCCTCCCCTCCATTGGGAGCTCTTTTTCAGAGAATGTTATCATCTGTCTACCCTCTTTCTGTACCGACCCTACGAACATTGTCGGGTTCACATCTTCAGGTAGCATTATCTTGCTTAGAGCTTCTACCATGGCACGCCTGTGCTCTTGAGAGGCGCATAATAACTCCCATATGCTCACTTGTGCCTGTGTCTTCTTCAATTGACGCAACACAGTATCCCCCTCGTTGTTATCTGTATTCTCCGTCACCTATTGGCCTTCTTTTAGCACTTCTTTGCCTTTCTCTGTTACATCACTGTAAAAACGTCCACTGCGAGTCATCTCATTTACCTCATCTTCGTCACTGCTCGAGAAGTTTTCCCAGAAATCTCTCCCCTACTATGTTTCATCTTCACCGCTGCTATCCCATATCCCCATGCAAGAAGCTTAGTGGTTGAGAGTTTGGAGGACAAAGCTTTCGGGCAGGCCGGAGTTGATCATGTAGGTGGGTGGTGGAACGGAGTGGTAGTTGGGTAGAGGGTTTCCGTGTGTGTTGGGTTGTTCTTTTTCTGGGTCGGGTATTTTATGGGTGTCAATGAGGTCTTGGATCTCATGCCTAAGGCAGGCACAGTTGTCAGTTTCGTGGCATTTTTACTGATGGTAGTGACAATATAGGTTTAGGTCGAGGTGGCGTGGCACAAGGTTTGGAAGTGGTCTAGGTTCTAAAGGTTTTAGGAGTCATTGTCTCTTCAGTTTTTCAAACACCTTTGACAAAGGTCTACCAAAATTGGAGAATCACATGTTTTTGATGGCGGCGACCTCAGCAGGAGCGAGCTTGGTCCCTGAAGGCCCCCCAATGATCTTTCTATTCTGGCCGTAAAACTTTCTGTTCTCGGCTTCCTTTTCCTCGATATCCATGACAGATTCTCTTAACTGTCAAAAGTCACTAATCATGGAGGTAATCCTCCTCAGCTTGTTATAAATGGAGGCTTGGTGTCTTTAATGATCATTTTAATCTGGTCATTTTCCGAGGGCCGTGTCTGCATCTTCAATAGCTGGCTTCTCCAGCGATCCACATAATATTTCAAGGTCTCTTCTGGCTTCTGTTTGGTGTTTTCTAGGTCACGGAGCAACAAGTCTATCTCCATGTCTGTGACATATTGGTTCAGAAAGGCCTCCGCTAATGCCCTCCAGTCATCCCTTACCTTTTTCTCTAGGCCATGATATCATACTACGAGCGCCCATTCTAGTGACATTCCGAACATCTTCCGCACCTGGCGCTTCGAAAAACCCACTGAACTCATCACTGAAACATACTGTCGGAGATGGACCCTAGGATCTCGGTTTCCGTTGAACTTGGCTATGTCAGACATCTTAAACTGAGGAGGCAGCTGTTCTTCGAAAGTCATTGCATCATAGTCTAGTAGATCCTCATGTTTTCCCTTCATCTTGCGGGTAACTGACTCTACTTGTTCTTTGAGTTTCTGTAACTCTGCCTGAGGCCCGGCTATCCTTCCGGCAGCATACTCAGCCATGTCATCATCAAAAACAGGGATTTCTTCGCTCACCCTATTCGGGGGCTCCTCACGCCTTCCATCCTCGTTGTTTTCTAGTTCCCACTGTGTGGGGTATTGTCAGATTGGCCACAGCGTTGGTCAAAGCTTGTAGTTGCTCGGTAATTTTGGTGATGTTGGTCTCCAATTGATTCATGCAGGAACCCTCACTGCCTGACGCATTCATGCTTGCTAACCTCTTCTTGACAAGTCTTCCTTCTTCTGTAACCCAACAGATATCTATGATGGCTGTTAAGCCAATGGGTTAGCATGATGCGTGTATGCATGAGATGCATGTGTGGTTATCAAAACAGCATATACCCTTCCGACCTTATTCCTCCCACACCCGTGGTAAGTCCATTTCTGCCCTAGGTATGGCTCATTTTATGCACCAATGTGGGTACACAAAGATTGTTCTCTCCTACGCTACAAGGGTGAACCTTGGCTACCTCAGTCCCTCTTCATCATTAAAAGACAAAGACCGCCCATTTACAAGATTGACTAAGCCTACTATGGGGATCGTGCCATTGTCTAGAAACGATGAATTGGGCCCTCGGTAATCACGGTTGTGGCGGAGATTGATTTGGAGATATCAAAAAGTATACAAATATGACATAACAATGCGTACCCTTCCTGTATGAAAGCTAGTGCGGATATCAGACTCATGCATCTGGCATATTCGGATCATGTTTGGACCTTCTAAGCCCATCAAGGTTTTCATATAAGTTGGCCCGTTATCAATTTAAAGCGTTCAATCAGATTATCGCGAGGTGTCAACTTGTCCCAGTTGAAAAAGGCCCAACAGGTTTACACTTTTGCGATAAGGTGGCTAAATAAATTCAAATGATATGGGGCCCAAACACAAGGTGGTCCATCATCATTTTGAAAACTTTTGGCCCAATAATCATAAGATACAAACTTGTCTCAGTTTAAGTGGCCCAACAAGTTCGTATCTTATGACGAGAGGCCCAAATGGATCCAAATGATAATGTGCCCAAACACAAGCGTGAGGGTAGCTTCTATAGGACACATAACTATGGTCTGTATGTGGGCTTACAAGGGTATGGACAATGCTCTCATTGGCGAAGGGTTGTACACAACTAGGTCTCCCCACTCAAGGGTTCGAGCGACCAAGTGAGCACACATTTTTTATACCCTAGGGTACGTGCCAACGAGTGATGGTTATCATCACATAACGATCCGCTGCCTTGAGTGAAAGCAACTTCACGATACATGACGCCATCGGGGTAAGAAAGGTATGCAAAATATATGAGACTTGGTTAACCAAAGCCAAAGCCACAGACACTACAAGGCATTGTTTCGGGGCCGATCACCTATCCCCAGTGGAGTCGCCATCTGTAGGAGCGAAGATGGGTTTACCGCTATGCCTATGATGTTCGGCGACCACGACACTATTGGGCTCACAGCCCGTAGAGAGTACGGATTAGCCCATGGGGGACTAAACCGGAGAATAAAGAAGTCGCCATCCAGTGTGAACTATGAAATATTTAAGGCCGCACTCACCCCTCGTAAGGGAAAACCTCAAACCGTTGGGTTCAAAATGGTCCCGTACTTATGCCAGTATAATGGACGGGTTCACACAATGGTATAGCCAAGTCTTAATGCAATTCATGCATAAAAGCGAATAAAAATGTAATAACATACCCAACCAAAATAATAATCACAATAACGTAGTTCCAAAAGCATATTAAATTAAGAAATACGAGATGCGATAACGAAAATTATAATAAACAATCAAAAGTAGGAAAAACGTCAATAAATAAATAGCAAAAAAAATGAGGGTTAATCACGCATATATGAGTATTTCCCGAGTGGCACGTGTAGTTGTATCCCAAGTACAGATCGCACTACCGTCCATTCGGATTCGGCTACGGAATTTACGTCTGGGTTTCCATCCGATATACCGTAAGGGATAATAACATACATAATCATCAATGCAATATAAGCGGACATAAAAATATAACCATGTATATACAAAAAGATAAACAACAAAATAAAGGTGAAATAATAAAATAACGATTAATGGACAAAAAGAAAAATGCCAAAGAAAGAAAAAATGTGACTAGAAATTTGACCGTCTTTGAAGTAGGACTTCGCATACCCGGCTAGACGTGAAATGCATCGTCCGAAACTATAAAAATAAATATGGTAAGGGTGCCTTCAGGACTTACATTTTAAGTTGCTTTCTCGGAAGTGCGTTAGGCCGTCGCCGGAAGGATTGAAACTTGGTTTCAAGGTTTGGTTCAGTTTTCTGTTTCCGGTTCGCTGGTTCGCTATTTCTGGTTGCTGTTTTGTTGTTTTCTGGTTGCTATTTTATTGTTTTCTGGTTGCTGTTTTGCTATTTTCTGGTTGTTGTTTCTCTGGTTTGATGTTTCGCTGTTTTTCTCTGGTTTTTTTTGTTGTTTTTTGGTTGCTGGCTGGTTATTTTTCTCTGTTTTTGTTGTTGTTTTTTGGTAGCTGGCTGGTTGTTTTTTCTGGTTTTTTCCCTCTCTGTTTTTCGGTGATTTGGTTATTTTTTCCCTCTCCGTTTTTCGGTGATTTGGTTGTTTTTTTCCCTCTCTATTTTTCGGTGATTTGGTTGCTTTTTCCCTCTCTATTTTTCGGTGATTTGTTTGTTTTTTTTTCTCGGTGGTTTTGGTTGTTTTTCCTCGCTGTTTTGGTTATTTTTCTCTCGGTGGTTTTGGTTATTTTTGTTTTTGTTTTGGTGATTGTTTGAAGAAGAAGAAGAATAGAGCCTACTAGGGTTGTCGTCCAAAAGCCTCCTTTTGATGATGATTTGGTCCCTTTTTTATAATGATTTGAATGGATCTCCAAATAGGGAAACAAATCATGGAAATTTGGGAGATATATTCTCAAATTACTTTAGGAATAAAATCTCATAAATATGGTGATGAGGGGATCTCAAATCTTGTTAATTTGGTAAGGGTGGGATTTCAAATCTTTGTTGAGTTTGGCAAGATGGGGATTTCAAATCTTTGTTTATTTTGGCAAGTGATGAGAGGATTTGGGCGTGTGGATTGCATGGGGTTAATGGACCGATTGCATTGGCTGCATGGTGGGTCCGAGGTTAAGGTTTGAAGCAGAAACTGAATGAGCAAGTCTGAGGTTGGCTAGTGAGTCTGAATCCAATAAGGTGCTAATTTTGGAGGTTTTCCTTCCTTCCGGCATTCGTTTTTCGCAACTTCCGCAACTTTTCAAGTAGTGCCTCCATACGAGGCTCATCATTGGGCTCATGCAAAAATACAATGTCTACAAAAGGCATTTTCCCAGACAACCTGCCGTCGAACACGTAAATTTATTTGGTTATAGGAATTCGTACGAAAAAATAGAGAATAAGTGAAAAAAAGAGACAATGATTTACGTGGTTCGACAATGAGTACCTACATCCATGGGAGGGGAGGGTAATTCTCGTTATGCTCAAAGAGTTTACATGCATGGAAAAATAAAGAAGAGGATCCAGCCCAAGCCCTGCCAAAGAAGATGAAGCAGATCCAAAAAACTTCTTTTTCTAACTTTGCTTTCTCCTCATTTTTATAAGTCCTCAAGTTTTTGAAGATGAGGTCATGTTATGTCATTTGGTAATCATTACACTCTTTTGTCATTAATATCTATCGTCTATTGTTGTCACTTGTCTCCTAAAATATTCAAAATATTTGTGAGATATTTGAACCATTTGTTTCTTACTTTACAAGTTCCTCATTGGACCTTTGATTCTAAGGTCATTATCATTCTTCTGGAAGCATCCCTTGAGGGTATACGTTATGCTGACATCCTCATCGGGTCATGATCTCTTCTAGGCACCACATCGGGTCATGATCTCTTCTAGGCACCACCTCGGGTCATGATCTCTTCTAGGCACCAGCTCGGGACATGATCTCTTCTAGGCACCACCTCAGGTCATGATCTCTTCTAGGCACCACCTCGGGTCATGATCTCTTCTAGGCACCACCTCGGGTCATGATCTCTTCTAGGTACCACCTCGAGTCATGATCTCTTTTAGATACCACCTCAGGTCAGGTTGATGGGACACCTCAGGATGTTTGAGCAACTCGAGATATTTGAGTCTTATTGGGATTGGGTGTGCCCATTACAAAATCATTTACTTCAAAATGAAAATATTTAAGCAAAAGAAGGCAAAATTTGGATGGACACAGTTGTAATAATCCAGTAAAGCAAGGGCCAAGAAAAAAAAAGTGAGAGTTAAAATTAGAAAGAAAAAAATGGTTATTAGAATTGGATCAATTGCAAAGTCCACGCGCACAGGAATCTGATGTAACCAACTGCCGTTTTCTCAAACGTGGGGCCCACGTTTGACGTCAAGAGAAGGACGCGTTTTGTGTAGAAAAGATAAACCGGTGACTAAGCGTGCTGTCCACTTGCCTTCGCACGCGCCTCACGGTCAGTCTCGCCGCGTAATGAAACAGCTGTTTTTTTGTGTCCGTTGAGCTGTTCTCAAATACGATAACTTGCCCCCTCGCTTCCATTGATTTTTTATTTTGGGTTATTATTCAAAAATTGAGAAATATTAAATGGGTAAAAAAAAATATTATCTTATAATATTTTATTATTATATATTTATAAACTTTTTTATTTCACTATAAAATCTTATATTTTATTAGTATATAAAAAAATTATATTTTATTATTATATTTTTATAAAAAAATATATTTTACGATATAAAATGTTATACCTCAATTTTTTTTATATTTATTTGTTATTTCTCAATAGTTCTGATCGTAAAATACAGGGAAAATGAGCATAATTCTCGACAAAACTAATTGAAACCCCCTCGTAATTAAAAATTAAACAAAACCCCCGATAGTAAGGATGGCAATCGGGGCGTCCCGTCCTTATCAAGTCTTATTTCGTCTTGTCCCGATTACTATTCAGGATAAAAAAATCGTCCCGAATGCCAATCAGTATTTTAAATGAGGACGAAAAATCATCTCGAATCATATATCGAATGGTATAGGATCCCGAATCCGGGCCCGATTTTTTATTCGGGACAACGTATCATCTCGAGTCTCGTCCGAAATTTTCATTCGGTACAAAAATCGTTTCAAATCTTGGACCGAATGGGACGGGATTCCGATCAGGATTCTAGATTTTCTGCGAACCCTACCCGATAGCTTTACTGAAAGAAAATACTTTTGGAAGACATGAGAGATTTTATTTAGTTTTTAAATATCATGGGGATTTCGATTAGTTTTGTCCAACATCAGGGGCTCATTTTCCCTCAAATGTAATAATTTTTAATAAAATAAAATATTACACCTCCAATATTTCTTGTATTCACTTATTATCTCTTATAAATATATGTTGCTTTATTTAATATGTTAAATCTCTTAAATTTAAATATACATTATTTTTTGAAAAAAAAAAAAAATATTAGTATATATTATTTTTTAAAATAGTCCCCTCTCAATTAGAGTTAAGGCTCCGTCCCCGATATGATTACGAATTTGAACTCATTTGTATTACAAGTTTGTTATTAAATGAGTTTTATTTATTTTTATTTGTGATGAGTTTAGTTTTTATTTAAAATATTTGCTTGGTTTATTTAGTATTGGTTAATATATCTTCAGCTTATTTATTGTAATCTTATGATATGAAATATGTCACGTTGCAGTTTGATTGAATTTTTAATGACTTTTTCGTTGGAAGTAAAAAAAAAAAAAGGTTTACAGACTACAGAGTGCTCTAACATACATAAAATTTGATAAATTTCAGGACCTCTAATTTAATTATTTTTACTTTGTTATTATTATTATTATTATTTTTTTAAAAGGAATAGAAATTTAAAGTCCTCCAATTTTTTTCAAATTATATTATTAATAAATTTACCCTAATTTAGAGTCGTATTTTCAAGTCTATCCAAACATCAGAGCCGGCCAAGGCCAAGCTATCAACATCCCCAATTCTGCCAAACATTTGATAGAACCATGATTCTCAAATCCTCCAAGAACCCAGGAGTAAAATATGAAATCATTTATTATAAATATTCCCCTTTTTTTTTTCTGGTGTAAAATTGAAATTTGGAAACTAGGTTTATTTGTTTAAAGCTAATTAACTTGTCACTGTATGTGGGTTGTTTGGGCTATCAAGTGTCAATATAAATTATTGGACCCTCTACAAGATATGTGAGAGTATTAAGATTGTAACAGTGAGTGGAGCTGAGACACTGGGAAATACCCACCACAAAGACACAGCAGCTATGGACAAATCATCCTTTTAACACTACGTGTAAACCAAGGAAGTAAGAAAGAGACAGTGATAGGATAAATATTCTAGACCGGGAGGTGATATGTCTAACTAATCATTCTCCGCCATTTGATAGATAAGTGAGTATGATGGGTCTCATAATATTACAGTGGTCGGATCCATTACTTGACCCATCATGTGAACTGTTCTATCGAAATGACCAAGAATGATTGACCGTCCATACCATGTTAGTATACTCACAAAGAATTCATTACTTGACCCACCATGTGAACTGCTTTATCAAATGACAAAAAATGATTGACCGCACATATCATGTTAGTATTGTTGAGTTGGTACGTTAGTACGCTCGGTCTACACAAGTATTTTTCTAACAATATAAACATGGATGTCTTCAGTTGATAAAACTCCAAACTAAAGTAGCCATTACATTTGGACCAAGAGATGGAAAGAGCATATTTCTTTTGCTTAGAGAGTTCCACAATCCCACCACCACCAAGAGCCTTTTCCTTCACCTTGCCTTTCATTTCTTTAGAATCTACCAACATAATGTGATTACATACATATACACATACATACATATACACATACATACATACACATACATACAATAAGCTTAAGCCAAGGGTCACAAAAACTCATCAATCAAAGCACCAGCACATATATGAATATCACACGCAATACGAGTCTGGGAAGCTTTTTTTATCACTCATGATAAATACATATCGTATGTGGTCATAAGTAAAGTTAATTCATCCATGTCAAAACACATAGATATGCTTTTAATTGAATTTTACATGAACTTCCCATGCAATATAAAAATCCAGATACTTAATCAATCATTCATATCATTGCTGATAAATAGAGTTACAACTCTTCATATACGTCAAGCAGTACTATTATGTGTCCAGTTACTCACTTGACATACTTTGCAAACCATTCCAGCAAGTTTTGATGAGCTTCCTCAGCAGCCTTCACAGCAGATTCATCTTCTACATTGTACCTCACCGCCCATCCGTGAGCAACTTTAGGAAATATTTTCACAAAGCTATCGACCTGCCGAATGGAAAAGAGTCATCCAAGGTGCTTTCAACAAGGCACATATAAATAAGGACAGGATAGAATGATTGAAACTTGAATGTGAACTTGTTACACATATAAGACCAAGAAAGACGAACAAATTTAAGGACATGACTCCATATAGAAGTAAGGACTCAACAGAATGATATAGCAGTGGTTTGAAAAGGAAGATGTCTGCTTGTAGTTAATTGGAATAAAAGCAAAAAGATGCACAAATTAGAACAAAGCACTGGATTTTCATACCTCAGGTTTGGCAGTTAAGGCCTCCTCAAACTCTTTTACGAGAGACGGTGGAGACAAGTGATCAGTTTCAGCTCCCAGTACTGAAAAGGGAACCTCAACCCCTGAAAGTAAAGCCGCACCGTATCATTTTTAACCGAACTTGCTACAATAAAGCTTAATAGAGTAGTCCAACAAAATGGGAAACAAACAAAAAGAATTCATCTCTAGTCGACTCCCACATGCAATGATCAGAAATGATGCAAGGACTTTTATGTAGTTTATTGCATATATGTTCAACTATAAGCTATTTCTTACTGAAGAAACACACACAGCGAAGCTGAAAGTGCAATAAACAACAAACATCAGAGATAGCTGCATCAGAATATCTACGAATTCATACCCTTGATATCTTCTACAGTGACAAAAGAGGGATGTACAAGCACAGCAGCTTGGATGAACTCACGCTTTGCTAGTTGAACCACCACTTTAGCTAAGAAGAAAAGTGATAGTTGATATTAGTGAGGACAATGCTGCGTGATGAAAACTAAGGATTTATATGTTCAACTTCTATCCAATTGAACACGTATAATAGTGTCAAAAGATGAGCGAGGAAAAACATTTATCTTACCACCCCAACAGAAGCCTGCTGCCCCAATCGCAGTTATACCCTTACTCTTGAGAGCTTGAATAAAGGGCTTTGCCTCTTCAAATCCCTTATCCTATTGGAAAAATAAATGACTCAGCACTGAAAATTTAACATATGGAACCCAGTGACATCACAATATCATATTAGAATGGTGAATTTCATCGTGAGTGGGAAAGGTGGAATACAACCAGGCAGTTAAGAGACTTAGGACAGCATTAACAGTAGACAGATCAGGCAGCCAAATCTAATCCACTCACAAATTAACATGGATCAAATATCAAACTCAAAAAAACCTAAACAATTAAATTCCAGTCGAAATCAATGAATTCACAATGACCTCTGTAACAATATTAAACTTTAATTATATTTTGTCAAGTACTAGAAGTTTGGAACCAACCATTCCATGATCTTTAATCCAAACTTGTTGAGGTCTCCCACCATCAACTACATATGGATCTCCATGAAAGAAGTCAGGAACTGCCACATAGAATCCAGCCGCTGCAATCTTGTCCGCTATCTTCCTTTATTGTAGAAATCATCTGATGTTAGCTCCCAGAAAAATGCAGTGTAACAGTATAATAAAACCAGAAGATAATTACATATATAAATATTTACATAGATACCAAAATGTCACGATATATTAACTCACAGTTACTGTCAAAAACATCATTAAATCCTCTATTACCATCTTGAAATATGCTTCATTGTATTAATGTTTCCAGAATCAACAGATTGAGGGGGAAAAAAAGAAAAACTAAATTTTCTTTGATATGCTCAAATTCTTTGGTGAAATAAAGTAAACATAATTTTAAATTGTCATTAGATACCCAGATATGTTTACCAACAATTGAGGTAGGATCCAAAATGTACAAATTTTTCCTGCTACAATAAGTAATAGAAGAAGAGCAAAGATAATAACAAAGATAAAAAAAAAAAAAATTATAGAACCATATATCAAGATAAGCACATAAAACAAACAAATTCGCTTTAAGCAAAAAAAAAAAAAAAAAAAAAAAAAAAACATTAGATCAATGCCTACCTCAACTTTGGAGCTTCATAACCTGCAGAATGAGGCCAAGACAAGTAAGAATTAGAATATAGTAATCTTAGTGAACAAGAATTGATTCGGTGCCGCATTGAGCCTTATGTTGAGCTTTTTTAAAAATTGTCATCAGAATTTATTGGATAAGAAGTTGTATGTAAATTAATTTTAACAGTCTATTGCACGGTGGCAGAAGATTATAAAAAGCCCAGCACAGCAAAACTTAACACGGGATTCAATTTTGAACAAAATAGGTAGAACCAATATGAAATCAAAAGCAGGACAGGGAACCAAACAATCAAAAGATACACAAACACGAGCAATCCAGACGATACATTGAAGTGAAACAACAAATTACCCATTAAAAAACCAAAAGCAAACACCTAACAAAAAAACTAAAGCAAAAGCCTAAAATAAATGCAACCCAGATAATATTTTGCTAAAATGGAAACAACCCAGAAGATAATTTACAGTGAAAGTAATAAAAGACATAATGAGATGAGTAAGGTACCATAAACGTCAGAAATAAGAAGAACAGCAAGCTTGGAGTCAGGAGAGCCAGTGACATAAGTGTTGAGTCCACCAAGCTTCTCAACATGACCTGCTCCACTGTTTGGATTCAATGTTGGTGGATTTGCACAGCACTGAGGACCTAACATTTTTGCTCTGCTTAACCTTAAACTTCAGTTCAAAATACACTTCCAAGTAGCTAGTTGCCTATCTCTGGTTTCACTGTATATAGCATGTGGATGGGTGGCTGGTGGGAGACCGAGAGTTATAACATACAAAAACAAAATCGATAGACCCACCAAAGTTAAGGTGGAAAATAACATCAAATCACAATTAGTGATTTTATATTAATTTTTGTATTATTTTTTTGACATATCATTTTTTTTGAATCATTGAAAACCTCATCGTCGAACCACCATTTCCGAGCTTGAGCAGAGCAGGTAAAACTCTCAGCTGACCCAGGCTCTTACAAAAAATGCATTTCATGAATTCGAACACATGACCTCAAGTAGGAGTGTGTATTAATTGGTTTTAACCGATTACCTAAACCGTTCCGACCAATTTTTTTATAATGGTTCGGTTATTGTGATTAAATCGATTTTTTCGGTTAAGATTCTTAACTTTTCAGTTTTTCGGTTCGGTTAAGGTTATGAGATTTGTATAACCGGACCGACCAATTAACCGATTATAAATTAGA
Organism: Zanthoxylum bungeanum; assembly: GCA_019454045.1. NCBI lineage: Eukaryota > Viridiplantae > Streptophyta > Magnoliopsida > Sapindales > Rutaceae > Zanthoxylum > Zanthoxylum bungeanum. The sequence continues at coordinate 106,657 of SKCR01009372.1, forward strand.
ATTTGACTTTATATATATTTTAATTAAAATGAAATTAAATTTTTACCTTCTGCTTCTACTGAGTGTAGTTGTAGACTACTTTTTGATGAATTTAAATTTTTTTTCGGTTGTTAAACACATATATGATTATTTTTTTGATGAATTTAAATTTGTATTAATGTGTTAATGTGAATTATTATTTGTGGATATTCTGGACTGGTTAATAGCCGAATTAACCAAACCAGATCAAAAAATAATAATTAAGTTGGTTAATGGTTATGTGTCATCATATGCTTAAATCGATTTAACATTTACTTAACTAAATAATTTCGATTTGGTTAAAAAATCAAGGATTAACCGATCGAACCGACCGATGCATACCCCTAACCTCAAGGTGGGATCATGAATCTTACACCACCAAGTCACGCCTCTTGGGACAGGTAATATATATATATATATATATATATATATATATATATATATATATATATATATATATATCCCTAAAATCATAACTACTGGCTTAAGAAACAGTTTTTAATTTAAATAAAAAAATTATCAAAATAAAATTCAAAATTAATTAAATTGCTTTAATTAATTTTGGAATTTTAAATTTCAAGTCCTAAGTGCCACAAGTGTCCAAATGTTTATCTTTGACTTTAAATAATATATATTAAACATTTATATTTCCCTCAAATAATTTTCCCTCCATAATCTGCCAACACCAATTTAAACTATTAAGTAGAGGTGGCAAAACGGATTAACGAATCGAATTCTAAACGAATCGAATCGAAATGTAATGAAATCGTATTCGATTCGTTTATTAAACGAATCGAATACGAATATTCGTTTAGTTATGATATTATTTAATATCATAATTTATCATAGTTGATTTACATTAATTCTTCATAAATACATACATATAAAATATGTAATTAATATATTATTAAAAATACCTCACCAAATATCGAAAATATTATTTTTTTAATGATAATTAGTCATAATTTCTCGAATCTTAATTGAAAATAACAATAACTAGTAAAAGAAAATAATAAAACGAACCCTTAACGAATAAACGAATCTATGATCTTAACTTCATATTCGATTCGTTTAATAAACGAATTGAATCGAATTGACCCATTTATTAAATGAATTCATTTTTCCAAACTCGTTCTCGCTTTAAAGCGAATCGAATTGAACGAATAAACGAATTTTGACTCAAATTGCCACCCCTACTATTAGGTGTGAGAATCCTTATAAACACATTCTACTCTCAATATCCTTCTTATGTGGGATAGAGAATCTCACATTTATCGCTAACTATTACCAACAATTTGATAAAAAAAAATATATGTTCTTGAATGTTTGTTCCCGAAGTTGGTTAGTTCACTAAACTAAATTAACTATTGGTCTGCATCTGATAAATTTTCAAGTTCAATTCTTATGATAATCAAAACTTTCACTCATCAAGATTTTGTGTGAGAAACTTTTTATGATCTGACCTTCGGATGATTGTTGAAAAATGACTAACATATATATAAGTCGGTTCATATTAAGATAGAATTTATCAACATTTTTTTTTTTGAAATCGTTGGAAATCTCATTGTCAAATCATCCTTTTGGGTTTAAGCATAACAGGGAAAACCCTCGACTGTCCAAGACTTTTACAAAAACGCACTCTCTGGATTCAAACCCAGAATCTGAGGTCAAATTCTAAACCCCACACCATCAAATCACGTTTGTGACAAAATTGTTGGTATATTGGTGTCATTAAACAGAAAATTAACATACAAATAATAATCAAATCCAGACCATAAAAGTATATATGCATTAACATGCATAAACCATACTACTTTGAAAATAAAGAAAAACCTGAGAAATGACGAATTCAGTGGTCCAGGTCGAGAAATATCTATGTCCTTAAGAACTTATCAGTCTCGTCTCGGTGCTCTATGAGTTTTGTGGCTAATGTTCTCTCAGGATAACCCGGATTCCTCTTGTTCAAGGGTCACTCCTTAACAAGATCTCGAACTTGGAATATGGTGGAACTCTCTCTTAAAACAATGGAAAATTGTGACTCTAAAATTTGGATGAAATTTCGATTTTGAAAATAAACATGGAGGCCTCCTTATAAAGGCATGGAAGGGTGCCTTAAGGGCACCCTTTGGGTTGGGGTGCAACCCTCCAGAGGGTTATACCCCTCTCATGCATCCATTGGATTCTATAAGCATGTTATTCTCAATTAGAGGACATGTCCCTATAGGATACCATCCAATGGACATATCTCTCATCCATCTAAAACTATATTTGAAGAATTTACAACAATCCCCCACAATTCTTCAAATATTCATGTAGACACTTGAGAGAGTTTCCGTGAACTAAAGCTGCATCGAAATATGTAGCTTTCTCTTTGAACCTTTCCTAGTGAATGACAATCGGATTTACTTGGCAAACCAGTGACCCATAGTTTTGAACTGTTCTGTCGTTGGTGTAAACCAAGACAATTGCCAACACACAGCTTTACTTCGACCATTTCCCATTCTACGGTTGTGTTCATTTCGGCCCTGAACAGCGGTCATGGATTCATCAAGCACTTTAGGGAAATCATCATGTAAATCCCATGGAAGCGGTCTCACTTCTTACTTACAATAGGTGATCTACTATGAAGAGATAATCTGCCTTTACCCCCATTAAGACTCATCTCCTAATATAGTGATCATTAAAAGCCATAGCTTATCCTAACCTTGACAGACAGCACTCGGCGTCATTATCGGAATAGGAAAGAGTACAAAACTATTCAGTGATTGTTTTGAATTGTACAAAGTTTCAATTGTCCCTTTTGAACCTAGATATTGGGATCTCCGGTTAGCTAGGTTGGGTTTCCACAGTGACAATTCTTAATTTATAGGCTTCAAGCCCATTCCCATCGATGACTTCTCAACTTGCTCTCTAGGTAAACATTTAGTTAGTGGATCCGCTAGGTTTTCCTTCGACTTAACATAATCGATCAATATTATGCCACTTAAGAGCAGTTGACGTATGGTATTATGTCTCCGATGTATGTGTCAAAATTTACCATTATACATTGTATTTTGGGCTCTCCCAATAGCCGATTAGCATACAAGGAATATCCTCCAGGAAATTTCGAAGCCATTCCACTTCTTCCAATGTTTTGTCTAATGCTATGAACTCTGATTTCATAGTCGATCGGGCAATACATGTTTGCTTCGAGGATTTCCATAACACGGCTGCATTACCAAGTGTGAAAATAAATTCACTCGTAGGTTTGGAATCCACTGTATCAGATATCCAGTTAGCATCGCTGTATCCCTCTAGAACAGCAGGATATATCTCATAATGTAGCCCATATTTTGAAGTTTCTCTCAGATACCTCAAAACTCTTACTATGGTTTTCCAGTAGTTATATCATGTATTGCTCTTATATCTGCTAAGCCTTTTCACAGCTTGAGCGATATCAGGTCATGTGCAATTCGTGAGATACATCAACCTTACGATGATCCTCGAATACTCTAATTGCGATACGCTTGAGCCTGTATTCTTTGATAGATGAAGAGTTAGGTTAGCTACTCCCAAATCTTTCATATCAAATTTGTTGGATAATATTTTCTCGGTAGAATGAATCATTTCATGATTACTACCAATTATCAGCATATCGACTACGTAGAGACACACAATGACATATCCTTTTTTAGTTGATTTGGTGTACACACATTTATCACACTCATTGGTTTTAAACCCACTTGACAATATCTCTTTGTCAAATTTCTCATGCCATTTTTTAGGTACTTGTTTCTATCCGTACAAGAATTTTACAAGTTTGCACACATTCTGTTCTTGTCCAGGAACATTAAACTCTTCTGGTTGTTCCATGTAAATTTCCTCATCCAATTCACCATTCAAGAATGTCATCTTTACATCTATTTGATGTATTTCAAGACCAAATATAGATGCTATGACTATGAGCATTCTTATCGATGTGAAACGAGTCACTGGTGAATAGGTGTCAAAGTAATCAAAGCCTTCTTTTTGTCTATAACCTTTTATGACAAGCCTTACCTTGTATTTATCTATTGATCCATCCGAATTTATCTTCCGTTTGAATATCCATTTATAGCTCAGTGGCTTACAACCTGGAGGAAGATCAACCAACTCCCAAGTATGGTTTTGTATGATTGAATCAATCTTACTATTACTAGCCTTTTTCCACAAAGGTGCCTCCGGCGAAGACATTGCTTCTTTATATCTTTGAGGCTCATTTTCTAACAAGTAAGTCAAAAAATCGGGACCAAACGACTTATATGTTCTAGCTATTTTGCTATGTCTTAGGTTCGATTGTCTCAATATTTGCGCGTTGATCTGACTCTCAGTCAACCTGATTACTTTCTTTGACAGTATCAATCGTTCTTTTGAGAGACTTTATTCTTTGTCTTTCCATACAAGGAAACGTCTCTTCAAAAATATCACATTCATTTACTCAATTATCATATTCAGATTGATGTTATAAATCTCAGACTTGTGTACCAAGAATCGATACGCACTACTGTTGCGAGCATATCCAATGAATATATAGTCAATAATTTTGGGTCATATTCTAACCTTATTAGGTTTAGGAACCGTTACTTTGGAAAGACACCCCCACACTTTTAGTTATTTGTAGGAAGGTACGTGACTTTTCCATAACTCATATGGTGTCTTGTCCAATCTGCTGTGAGGAAGCTTGTTTAAAACGTAGTTCGTGGAAAGCAAGGCTTCCCCTCACAAGTTCTCGGGTAAACCAGAACTTGTCAACATGGCGTTCATCATTTCCTTCAATGTTTGATTTTTGAGCTCAACTATCCCATTTTGTTGAGGCGAATAAGGAGCAGTTGTTTCGTGAATAATTCCATGAACAGAACAATATTCACCGAACGGTGAAACATATTAACCACCTCTATCACTCCTGATTCTCTTGATTTTCTTGCCAAGTTTATTTTCAACTTCGTTCTTATAGTGTACAAAGCTCTCAATAGCTTCATCTTTGCTCATCAGTAAATACACATAACCGAATCGTGTGCTATTATCGATAAAAGTGACAAAATACTTTTTATCGCCTCTTGTTTGCACAATATTCATATCACACACATCAGTGTATACAAGTTCCAAAGGTTCATAACTTTGTTCTATGGAATGATGTTTTATACATTTTTTTCTTCAACACATGCCTCACACTTATGTTGGCTATCAATTGCAAATTTAGGTTTAAGGTCCATGTTAATTAATTTACGCATGATATCATAATTAACATGTCCTAACCTCCTATGCCATACATTTTTTGACTAAATAATATAAGCGAAAGTTGTAGCATTATTATTATTAGTACTGTGTAGATTGACAGTCATTACATTGAATTTGAAAAGGCCCTCAGTGAGGTATCAATTTCCTATATAGACATAATTTTTTGTCAATACAAACTTGTCAGAAACAAATAAAAGCTTAAAACCAGCTTTCCTAAGGAGAGAGCCTGAGACCAAGTTCTTCCGAATATGTGGAACATACAATAAATTCTTCAATATAAGCTCATTTCCGGATGTCATCTTCTGAACCATTGTGCCTTGTCCAACCTCGTGTGGTAGACGAGTTTCCCATTGTCAGATGATCGCCGCCATCGACCTTCTAATACGAGGAAAATATCTTGCTATATGTATAGATATGACGAGTAGCCCCAGTGTCTACCCACCATTCTCTCGAATTCCCAACCAAGTTGGCTTCAGTTACCACTGCAGAGAGGTTTGTCTGTGAGATCTCTTCAGTCAGTTCCTCATTTTCAGTGACATGAGCCTCATTTTTCTTTTTCTTGACATTGTCCTGAGACTTATTGTTTCTGCAGTCCTTTGCTATGTGACCATTTTTTCCACAGTTGTAGCACTTCCCATTGAACTTCTTGTTCGCTTGGGAAGAATCAGCTCAACTGTTCTTTCTCTTTTTGCTACCCTTTACACCCTCGACGATATTGGCCTTAGACTCCATAGTCTTGTAGCTGGCCTTCTCGAACTTTCTGTTGTCCTCTTCGATCCTCAGTCGAACTCCAAGGTCTTCAAGGCTCATCTGTAGCTCCTGAAGTCCTTCCATGATGGAGGTAACTTTCAATTATGGTGGCAAATTGAAACGTTTCACATAGTTTCATTCCTTCATCCAATATTTCATGAATGATCAATTACAGTTCACCTAACTGAAGCATCAATGTTCTTGGATCTACCATCTTGTAGTTCAGGAACTTACCAACGACAAATTTCTTTTGACCGTCATCCTCTGTTTTGTATTTCTTCTCGAGAGATTCCCATAGAATCTTCGTAGAAGTCATGCCTTGGTACACATTGTACATGGTATTGTCAAGTCCACCCAAAAGGTAGTTTTTGCACCTCCAACAACCATGTATGTTCTCGAAGTTCCTTGGCTGTTTCCGATTCACCCTCCACAGGACCTGGAGGATCTTTGAGGAAGTTAACCAACTGGAGAGTTGTCAGGTAGAACAACATTTTGCTCTACCACTGTTTAAAGTTTGCCCCACCAAATTGTTCCGGTTTTTCTCCATGAGAGACCGGTACTGTGATGTTTCCGCTAGCCATATGTAACTGGAAAAACCAACTGGGGTCAATAAGTCTACAAAAGAAAAATTGCTCAACGATCAACAAATGATCTTGTTCAAGTGATATACCAAGTATCCACTCGTTGTTTTATTGGACAGTTGTACCAATAAACACAAGTCCTTGAATTTTCAACTAAGATTTCTTATGAAAAGCAAATAAATGAATATTCCCAGATGACGAGGGGGGTCTGGAGTAACTGTTAGTGTCCAGACATGCTAAGGATCTGTAAATCATGATTTATGTGTGAATTTAACAAGATAAGTTGCTGAAAAAGCTTACATTGATCGGTTGAAGTTCAAAACTTTTTCCTTGGATATAGAAGCTCCAAGCCTTCTTTTTGAGTTCCAAACTCTTGGGTGAGTTTCCATATCACCTTTCATTGACTCCCAAAGTGCTAGCTTTGTCGAAATTTGAAATAAAATTGAAGTAAAATTTTTCCCTCCAAGAGTAGCAATATTCGGCCAAAGAGAGAAGTAAGGGAGAGAGTGAATAGTTCCCTTGCATTTTTGTTGTGTGTGTTTTAAATGATCCAATTACTATTTCCAACTACCACCAACATAATTTTGACAAGTGATGTGAGTTGTGGGTCCCACCCAATTTTGAATTCCAAATTCTAGTTGGCTTACACAACACACTTTGGGCCCGGTTCGTTTAATCCGATTAATCGAGTTTTCCGTCGCTTCGTAATTAAATCCAATTTAATTAAATAATAATGCCTAGAAAAATTATTACGAAAGTTGCTTACGAATTAATTCCAAATTAATTTGTTTGCTTGAATTAAAATCCAATTTTAATTATGTATTGAAATTCAATTTCAATTAATATATCCGATATATTATTTTAGCCCAATTAAATAAATTACATAGTAAAATTCAATTTAACTATTAAATTTACTTTGCCGATTAATTCCAAATTAATCGCGTTCTCTCTTCTAGACGAATTTAATCCCAGATAAATTATCGTTGTAATTAATCCCGGATTAATTTTCTCTCTCATAATTAATCCCATATTAATTTTGTTCGAGTCAAATATCATCGGTGAATCTTTGGGAAGCGACCCAAGAGATCTCTGGATATGTTGGCAGTAAATACAGTTGTCAGACCATCCGACATGTGCGTACTGCGTACCACGTTCTTACTGATTTATAAGACATGGTTGGCTTCTAGCAAAGCATCGTGCCTACCCAATTCTCCAGAAATATTCAATGGAGAATATATAATCTGTATCAGGCATAGTATACAATGTATTGCGTAATACGATCCAGTATCGGATGTCACATACTAGTCATAGGGCTGGAATTGTGTCTGCCTCGTACGAAACATATATCAGATCACTAGCAAATAGTCTCTGTAATAGGATAATCATGATCTAGTCATACTATCCCGATAGCTGCAGCATTTAAGAGTACTAGTCCCGTATCCCTGCGTGATCATCATCTCCATATGACTGAAGTGATACTTCCATCTTGACATCACACCCAATACACTACGATTCTCAATATACCCAGAAGAGGCGTACTCAGAACCTGTTAAAGCTCCGGACGACCAAAACCAAAGCATACTGATTGTCGCAAGTATTAGCGATGCAAGTCTCAGGTTAAGACCACATACACCTACCCTGATTCAGATTCCCATAGACACATAGTCATACTACCAATGAGATTTCGAGGGGTCTATCCAAAGCGAAGCTGTTCCCGGTCCAATGGCTAACAGAACCTCCTATCACACTTGCATAAGTATCCAATACTTAATTATATGAGAACTATATCGTTAAGCTTCCATAACGCGCACAAGTGTAATACTAGTCTATTCCGTATTATCGATGTTCAGTCTAGATAATACTACGACTAGGGATATTTAATGATTAAACCATTCGTGGATTAATATTGTCTCATATTTTATTAATCCGGAACTAATCATATGGGCTTTTATCATTTATATATATCCAAGTAATCCAATTACAAAATGATAAAAGAGTAATTTCCTTTGTCACATAGTTAATTTATACAAAAACACCATGTCTTTTACAAATAGTGATGTTATGGGTCATAATTATCCAACAATCTCCCATTTGGCCTATAGTCAATCACTCAAGTGTCCAATACCTTAACTATGTACGGGTCGCTCAAAATTTTACTGAGAAATAGCTTTCGTCAGCGGATCTGCAAGGTTATCATCTGAAACGATCTTTTCGATCTTGACATCGCCACGACCTATGATCTCACGAATCAAATGAAACCATCGAAGTACATACTTGGATCGTTGATGAGACCGCGGTTCCTTAGCCTGTGTTATAGCCATGTTATTGTCACAATACAATGGTACGGGCTCAGCTGCTAACAGAACTACTCCTAATCCAATTAGGAATTTATGGATCCAAACTGCTTCTTTTGCTGCCTCAGCTGCGGCAATATATTCCACCTATTTTGTTGAATTGGAAGCAGTCTCTTGCTTGGAAGATTTCCAGCTCACTGCTCTATTGTTCAAACAAAATATGTACTCAGATTGTGACTTAAAGTCGTCTTTATCGGTTTTGAAACTTGCATCGGTGAACCCAGTCACCTCAAGTTCTCCATCTCCATATACTAAGAAAGCATCCTTAGTTCGTCCAAGATACTTAAGGATGTTCTTAACAGAAATCTAGTGACCATCACCTGGATCGGCCTGATAGCGACTGCACAGGCTCAAAGCATATGAGACATCGGGTTGCGTACATATCATGGCATATATGATCGATTCGACTGCAGAAGTGAATGTGATTCGATTCATGTTATCTCTCTCATATTGTGTTTTAGGACATATGTCCTTAGATAGAGAGACGCCATGTGACACTGGAAGCAGCCCCTCTTAGACTGATCCATGTTGAATCTCTTCAACACTTTGTCAATGTACGAGCTCTGGGAGAGTCCAAGCAGCTTTCTAGATCTATCCCAATAGATCCTTATTCCCAGAATAAAGGCTGCTTCTCCCAGATCTTCCATGGAGATTTTAATGAAAGCCAAGCTTTCACCGATTGTAACATGGGAATGTCATTACTGAGAAGCAATACATCATCAACATATAGGACAATCAATGTCAGTGCGCTCCCAATAACCTTCTTATATACACAAGAATCATCTTCATTTTGAATGAAACCATATTGTAATATGATCTCATCAAAAAGTTGGTTCCAAGAACGCAATGCTTGCTTCAATCCATAAATGGATCGATTTAACTTGCAAACCTTGTTTGCATGTTTTGCCTCGATAAAACTGTCAGAATGTTGTATATAAATATCCTCCAAAAGGATTCTGTTAAGGATAGCGGTTTTGACGTCCATTTGTCATATTTCATAATCGAAATATGCAGCAATAGCAAGCATTATCCGAATGGATTTAATCATGGCAACGGGTAAAAGGTTTCGTCATAATCGACACCATATTGATGACGATAACCTTTCGATACAAGCCTACCTTTGTACGTTTGTATGTTGTCATGTATGTCTTCACCATGAAGACCCATTTGCTACCAATAGGCACAATACCTTCTGGTACATCAACCAGTGTCCAAACTTGGTTGGTATACATGGAATCCATTTCGGACTTCATGACATCTTTCCATAAAGCGAATTCGATACCTTGTATCGCTTCCTCATACGTAGTCGGCTCATTATCCTCAATAATATTAATATCTACATAAGGCGAGATCAGAAACCCATACCTCTCAGGTAGTTTTATGACTCTCTCTAACCTACGCGGTTCTTGTGTATTAGAAAATTGTGGTACAGTCTCATCCCTGATGAACTATTTGTGTTCCGTGATGGGGTCGGTGCTAGGAATAGTATCACTCTGATTTTCATCGAGTTCTACTTTCCTCCCACTTACCACTGCATTTATGAATTCCTTTTCGAGGAAAACTGCATGGAAAGCAACAAATACTTTGTTCTCTTGTGGGTCGTGCAAATAATATCCTTTGGTTTCCCTAGGATAACCAATTACAAATAGGCACTTATATGATTTGGGTTCTAGTTTGGTATTATCCAAAAGTTTAACGTATGCCCAGCATCCCCAAATCTTCAGGAATGAGAAACCCGGTTTCTTTCCTGTCCATATTACATATAGAGTCTGTCTAACAAACTTTGACGGAACCTTATTCAAAATAAGTATTGCATTGTTCAATGCGTATCCCTAGAAGGAAATTGGTAGCTCAGTACGACTCATCATAAACCTTACCATGTCCAACAAAGTTTGGTTTCTCCATGCGGACACACCGTTCAATTGAGGTGTTCGGGGAGAAGTCCACTGTGAAGGAATACCATATTCTTTCAAGTAATCGAGAAACTCATTGCTCAAGTATTCTCCACCATATTCCGACCGTAATGTTTTAATACTTTTGCCG